>JBAHVQ010217961.1:0-11363 GCA_036872915.1 Nanipora kamurai
GATTTCATGTCGTGCGGAGATCTAGCACTAACAAATTGTTAAGGACGGAAGTAAAAAATATATGGCGTTAACTTAGACATGACACTGGTTTTGTACGGCCAAATACTTGTGACCGGTTTTCGTAAGTAATCTTAAAGAATTTTGTGTTACTAGTCTAATGATCGGTTTAGTTAACCCTACATATAATATTACTTCCATCCGAAATTATCCATTACAGCCAGTTTCCAGTGCGATATGAGATCCGACAGTAGTGTTCGCCAGGCTTATGGAACAACTGTAGCTGCAGAAGTCTGAACTGTAGTTTACAATTACCTGAGTAATATAACTCGGTCACTCTGCCATGCACCAACCGCAATGTCTAAAAATTAATCATAATAATCTTTGTAGGAAGATGTACGATTGCTCTTGTAGTTAATTGCCAGTTAATGAAATATTACTAATGGCATGTAGCTCCGTAATGGTTTGTTATAACTATGATTACCCTAAACAATATATTTATAATAATTACGAGTTCGATTCTCACGAACTTTGTCTAACCGTCACAGTTTGATGGAATTCTTTAAACGTTTTGTCTAGTTTGTGGTCGATAGACGATATAAACTTTTGTGATTTATCTATAATGTATTTTCGATTCGATAAAGGCAATAAAATAACACACAAATATTCAAGCCTACATGGCTTATATACTGTCGGGTGTTAAGTCTGCGGGAAAGGGATTCGAACTAACATGTTTGCCACACGAAAGAATTCGTCGGGTTAAATGAAAGATGTCCGCGGTGGTTTAGGACTACAAGACACTTACGAGTTCTGATCAACGGACTTCACTTTTTTATAATTGATAAACGTTACACTTATTATTTCCTTTAATTTTATCATGAATATCATTGTTATCCCAATCCTCATCAAAAACGTCATAAGCAACTCATTCATCCAACTCACCTGGGTATCCATTACCATCCATGTCAACATTTCCTGCCACGGAATAGCCAAATTGACGTAAATTAGGGTGTTTCCATACAACGTCCTCTGCGGTTATTCTCTAAATTTGAATAATAGTTCATCAAAAAAGACAAAGTACTCGAATTTGTAACCGCGAGATGCCTGATAAGGTGATCTAATGGAGGTCTCGTAACACTATTTCACAACGGAGTATGGTTGCTTCAATGACGCCGTTGCAATATTTTTACCAAGGATTAAAAACACTGATGGACCAACATTGTTGTTCATCATTGTTCCAACAATAGGATTAATACTTAATGCTAAACACAAACTTAGTTGATGTGGGAGCTTGGTAAATATCAGACGACTAGTGCACGTTCGTCAAGCTCGTTATCTCGTTAGAGCGTCTTACCGATCGTCAGAAGGTTGCGGGTTCGATTCCCGTCTGGGGCTCAGAAATCGTTTTTCTTAGATAACGAGCTTGACGAATGTCCACTAGTCGTCTAATATGATAAAGAAAAATTCAAACTTTTTACTATTCTTTCGTAACTATTCTCGGGGGCTTTTGGGAAGCTGGTGCCAACGTTTTAGACCTGAAGATAACTTTTCATTATGCTTTGTTTTAGGACTCTCTCTTAAGAGGTGACGTCATGAAAGTTGTGTAAAGTTGGACACATGAAAGATGGCGGATTTATGAGGTCACGAAAGGATTTTCGGAAAAGGATCCAGAATTAACTTTTACTTTTTCCCGGTCTAGAATCCTTGCAGATCATGCTTTCTGTTTGGCTGACGAGCGGTCTGTATCACAAGAGAACTGCAACGTTTAATTTATCAGAAATACGTCTATTCAATGCGAAAAATAAATTATATACCAAAAACAAAGTCGGTCTATATCTCCTTCTCAGAGTCTCCCAGCTCGATTGGGGAAAACGCTAAGGAAACAAAATCAGTATCTGATTTTGCGTATCGGGTTGTTTACGAGCAAGCCGTCCATAATTTTACTTTCCTAAACCGAGAAATGCAGAAGACTTGTTTGACGCTTTTTTTGCGCTTTTCATGTCACTCGTTGTTGCTTTTACGTCCACTTGGTTGGCTTAAATTTCAGTGATAATAACTTTATATACTTTTTTATAAAGTTGTATGACTACGAGTTTAGTTCAGATTTAAGACCAATCAACGGAAGAGACAATGCAAGGAAAAGATCAGACTGGACAACGGTAGAGGAAGCAATTTTCGTACAAAAATTTGGCATTTCCAAATTTTTTCTGTACCTGTTTAAATTGTCCGATATCACCGTCCCTCGAGCCATAATAGATGTAAATTGCTCCATTCCCTACGCCGTCACGGTCGAGGTCAGGTCCGTCATGAGGGGCACCAATGATAACGTCTGATAAAATCAAATGGTTCAGTTTACTGATAATACCCAACCAGTGGTTTAGCTAACTTTTATACCCCAGGCCACAGGGATCACTGCACATAAAACTGGGAAGCCTACTCGGGCAGGATGGGTGTTCTGTCCTGGGCAGCTCTCATTATTTGTTGGTATCAAAATGACAAAACATGGTGTGACATTGTCATTGTCATGTGGTGTGGAATATAAACAACATTTACTGACAAAGATTTTGCTTGTATACATTGTGGCAAGTTAACTGTACGTATCTAACGACTTGCATTACTACATAACTACACATCTATTGAAAGAAGTACCCAGTTCTGGCGAGAATATCCAGGGCAGGCCTCGTTTTCTCCCCCCTCCCCCCACGTGAGGTCTATGCCTCCGACAATGTGAAATTTCAATGAGTATTTTTAGGCATGGCAGTTTTCGGGCTCAACGTGATTACGTTCGATTACTACAATCTGCATGTGTTGAACTTTCAACGGGATAAACGGCTAAAAATGACCATTATATGGATGTCTAGTTAACAGTAGGAATCAAGTGGTATTTTATAAAATAAAGGAAAAATAGGTATTTTAGCTTACCAAGGTTATTAATTGTGTAGAACTTTTCATATTCCAAAACGAAATTGTTGGTCAAAATTTGATTGAAAAAATTTGTCGGATTCCAACTGGGCTTTTTGGCGGAATTTTGGTGCGAGGTTGGCTTCCCTTTACCGGCATAAACACTCAGCAATGCCTTTTGCAGCTCACAAACCACTTTCGCTGTTGACACACCACTGAACTAGATCCGCGAGGTCACGGGCTAGATTCCCAGCCGCTGATCCACGGAGTTGCATTTTTCACAACTGATTCCGGTCGAGTCTTAAAACGTTTGATCCTGTCGCTTACATAATGTACACTTCATTTGAAGGTTGGGTGCAGGATTTTAGTTTTGAGGGGCCTGAAGACGGACATAGGTTCACGGCAAGGGGCATAATTATTTGGGTTGTGCCTCCCATACTAATTAATTGTCAGCGGCCTTCATAGAAAACATAAGGAGTGAATCAAGCCACGCTATTTAAATTACCGCACTGGATTACCCAAATGGACGGGGTACAATAGGCTTTAATGTATTCAATTCTTCAATTATTTGTTCGAATCTCTCATTTCTCTAACAGATCTTTTGCACCTGGGCCAAACACATTTTGCAAAAACATATCTGGATAGCAAAAAAACCTGGTCCACTGTCCTTTCCTTTGTTTTGAAAATCCCTCTGTTCACCATGTTCTCCAATTTTTCGTTGTTTTTAATTATTTCTTGCTAGCTGCAACGGGGCCTGTTTTCAGTCGTATTAGGTATCAGTTTGGGCGGCACTAGGGGGGTAGAACATGTTTCCATCCCCGATAGACATGCCACTGTTTCACTATATAACATTGGTCGCTTCTTACGTAAGCTTTGATTAACCTGCCGTACTTAAACAGTGGTGCAAAAACTTGGAATTCAAGTCAGTTCGTTGTTGTATAATGGAAACACATAATCGTTCTCAACCACTTGCCATGTGTTTTTATTTCTTACATTTTTTACGAAACTCACAACAACCGAAGTTTTTAAATCAAAGAAGATAGACGAGAAAAACCATTTTAAATCTTTTTTAAGAATGGAAAAATAAACTGCATGTGCCTATGGCTCGTTAGCATTCCATTAGTATGAGGACAGATTTGGCTTGGCAAAGTCGTTATCACGAGACAGAAAACTTAAGACCTGGCTATTTCAAAATTATGCAATATTTTTGTCTCTCATTTGAATTGCAGATGCCACTTAAAAGTATTTGTTAATTGACCTCCTCAACTTCGTATGTAAATTGCCCATTTCAGACCACATGATCTTTTGATTCTTTACTATTCTAATATTACACTTTGATGCGTATCTGAATATCATTATATTTCAAAAGAACAATCCTCCTGAGTAACATCACGTGATTTGAAATGGGTAAACAAACATCGAAGCTAACGAGGTCTATCTAACGAAATTAAGTAAGGTTTTGTGTATTTCTAAGGAGTTCCTGAGGTAAAATTCAAGTACCCTTGAAATAGATACCTGGGTTCAAATCTCGATTGAAATACATTGAAACCAAAAAGTTTAGGAGTAAACATGTTTTTTAATCGTTCACATCTTGTTGACGTCGGTTGAAATCACGATGACGCCACAATGTCAGAAGACCAAACGCTACGTTTGGCTAGATATACACATGCTGAATATCACGATTATTCGCTACAATTGTACGTCATTGATGGTTTTGGATAAATATAATTTTACGGATTAAACGAAAGGCGTCTTGACTTCCTGTAGTTTTACAAAATACGTAACCATAGTCTTACAGCCCTGCATACTAATGGCGCCCAGCTCACCAGAATCGGTAATCCGCAATCTCCAGCATGATGGCTTATTTATTTACTTCAAGACTTGGTTTGACGTTATTTTGGCTTAAAAAGTTTTTAACGTAACTTACAAAACTACCATCAAACCATGTCTGGTTCTTCACCTGGCTGTGGTTTGGTGTTTGTTCGTTTATTTACCTTCAATGCCGTCATCATTTATATCACCGGCTCGAACAATTGTCCACCCAAATCGGGCACCTGGTTGATCATTTCCACGTAAACCTGGATCCACATCTCGTTCTCCAGATGCCGACACTAACTTCCGCGTGCCTGACTGTAAGATAATCAGTAAACAAAAGTAATCATGGGGGACATTGTTGGAAGGGATCAAAGGAAAACACTCTGGTACGAGCGACGAAACCACGTTTCACTTAAAATTCAATAGTACACAAGCCAGCGTGAAAGTGTTTGAGGGTACACGACTAAGAATCGTTGGAATGAAACGTACGACCCAATAGAAAATGAAATAAGTCTGTTTATAACGATACGAAGCTAACATACAAGCCGTTAGAGGCCTCTACCTATGATTTTTCGTTTGAGGGGGAAAGTCTCCAGTAGCCAATAAAATAATGGTTTATGATTTAGCGTGCTCTTTGAGTTATGGATGCACGCGGGAAGATGGGAGGGCACTAAAAAAGCCATGGCCAGAAATACGCAACATCTCAGTCAGCAAATCGAGATTTGCGAATGTGTACTGGAAAGTACGTGGGTCTGGACACGAATGGGATGGGATTAAATTTGAGAAGAGGAAATGTATCACAAGGCAAGCTAAGCGAAAGCGTTCTCTAAGATTTTATGCCAATTCATTTTTTGACCGTTTCGATTTGGGTGGAGAGAAGATAAAAAACCAGAAACAAAAATGTCTTCCGGGAGTATTTCAGGATGTGCACATTTCCTCGTCAAGAAGAACAGTCGAAGTAAAAGATCAGGTTTACTATTTGGAATAGTAATATATTCTGTAGTTGGACTATAGTCCACGTTATAGTATTTAGCATTTAGTATTTACGATATGCTTTACAATCTTGTTGTTTTAGATATTTGTCAAATGTTACAAGGATTTCGAATTTCGTGCGGCAATCCTGCAAATCTTCACAAACCTCGGTTGCTTCTGAAAGGACACCAGGATACGTTTTGCCGGATTTCTCGAAACAGTACGTCACGACGCTTGTCATTACTACTAAATTACTTTCCAACGTCATATTAATTCGTATATTCTTCAAAAACCAAGAGCTCTTACCACCAATATGGCTAAAAACGTTCAGGTTTTGGCCGCCAACGCAGAAAAGTTAGACGCGTGGGTTGTGTTAGCCGCCATTCCGTACTCTGATGATCTGAGGATTTTCAAGGAAAAATGCTCCTGAAATGCGCATGCTCCTGAAGCACATGAACTTAGAAAGGTTTTAATTTCTGAGTTCATGACGTAAATTGAACCCGCAATATTCTAATCGCCCGCTCAAGAAACTCAAAAGTTTTCTTTTATAAACGTTTGAGTAACCCTAGGGTTGTGCCAGCAGTGCTAACAATAGTAATGTAAATAAACTTCTCACTAACGCTTATCTGACTTAAATAGACGTAAACTCTTCCTTCATCCCCTTTGTTGCTGTAAAAGGGTGCTCCTACTAGAAGATCAGCAAAACTGAAAAAAAGGAAATAAGCAAATGGTTGATTTAATAAAGAATAACAACGTACCTTAGATGTTGGGAAGTTTGATCTAGGGGCAACCGGGACAGCTCAGTGAGTATCTGCGGTCGGATATGGTAGTGACCAAAACGAATAGAAGAAAACATTGAACCTCTTACATGAATTTACATTTACAACAATCGATAATCAATATATTAAGTCATGATCACCACAGGTAAAAAGTTGGAAGACAATGCAAAGTCCTCATGGGCATTTTCTGGATTAATCTCTCCTGAGCCAATTTTTAAGTCCAAAACGTTTGGGTCTGTTTAGTCAAACAAACACGAAGACAGCTGATGCCCACAACTTACGACGTCATAGCTCAAATTCCACATTTAATAAACTTACATAACTCAAGATCGGGATTAGATAATCAATTGAGTATTCGCAATAATGTACTGTTCGCTTTATAGCTAATTAAAAACTGGTACCCTACCAACATAGAAAGAGTCCCAAAAAAATGCCCCCTGGGGAGAAATTACATAAATTAAGCCAACTTTCCACTCTATTTTCTCTTCTTTGTAAAAAGCCTCGGCTATCGCCTCGAGTTTCAACAAACGTCTTGGTCTTTGGATATCCTGATGAAAGACTTCTCGTGTATGATATATTGCATGAAAGCCCCGTTCTTCTTTTATAGTGTGTAAAATTGTACATACAATTTGAAATATTGTAAATTGATTTTGTAGCTAGTGCACTAATTCGGAAGGTACCTCTAAACTTAACTTGTCCAACTTAAATATAAACAACTAGTATGGGGTTATACTTTCTTATCATTGCAGAATGTAAATAATTTTTTGGGGGGGACACCATGTATATACTACGTTCGACTTTACCGCTGAACAGGTAGTACATCGAACCAGTTAACCTATGGACGTCGTTTTGAATCTACGCCAGTGTCGACTTCTTCGCTCTTCAAATATCTCAAAATTTGTAAGGGCCAGTCACATCACTTTCCACAGAGCCATACACACCAAGACACTAAAAAATAAGATTTTTACCTACCCATCACCGTTGATATCAACAGCACACACGGATGTTCCAAAATATATGAAATTGTTTCTCTGAAAATAGAAAACAAGAAGCTTTATTACTGCATCTAAAGCACAAGTTGTCCTTTTTATCTTTAACGTATATATGGTTACTACCATTTTTACTGTGTCATATATGAATGGCTGTAACCTTGTGCTTTATATCCCATAAAGCTTTCCTACTTGGGTTTTTGAGGCTACCGTGTACCTTCCGGGTTGCCTCCAATCTAAATAAAGTAGTGTGTACGTTAACCCTGGCATCAAATGAAAGCTTATCAAATTTGCTACAAGAATATACTAATAATTTTCGGTTCTAATGAATTGGCGACTGAGGCGAGACTACTTGATGACGACGACGTGATTGCCTTTTACAAGCTGTAAGTCCTACGGATTTTTGTTTTCCTGTATTCTGATTCTTTCTCGGGAGTCCCAGTACAAAGCGCTACAGAACCGTGTCGGGGAATTCGGTAATTCCAAAAACTATTATTATGCTAATTGAGTAAATACCAACATTATGAGTCATCGATTATTTACATTACGTATTTTCCTCTGAAATTGTGAAAAAAATAATTGAAACTGTCTAGCTCGAATTTAAGTCTGGCTGGAGTATTGTTATGACGTCTTTTTCTCTCATTTTTCTTGTTACTCTGTTCTAATTGTTACATTGGTATACTGGCATAATCCTGAAATATCCACCGTTACATTTTCCCAAGTGTTTACTGACTGCCCGTGAATTCTTCGTGGTGTATTAGTTCTTTATGGAGTGTGAGGCGTTTTCGTAAATGTTCAGTCTCACCCACATAAAAACTGTAGTATTTTAAGCATATTATTACGTAGATGACGTTCCTGGATTTGCAGTTCATTGAAGATTTAAGACGTCAGTGTCTTCCATTTTTCAGTGTAATCGAGTCCCCAGTAACTAGATAACTACATGTCCCGCATCTTAATTCCTTGTATTTGGTTACAGTTGTTGGGACTTTCTCCGACACAAAATACGCTTGTGTCAAGTGCTTTTTTAAGATTTTTGGCTGGCGGCGACTTATTAAATTCGTATTATCCTTTGTGCTTCTCGTTCTGTCCGAGTTATTCAGGAATTTCAGATCTAGTTTAATTTTGCCGACAACTTGCGGATTATTTGGATTATACGTGATGACTAAAGGCAGGGATTTTTTATTTTCACTACTTTCTTTCGTTTCGTTGAAGTTCCGCGATTGACGATGACGCTGCTTTCTGTAATCCTTTGGCAATTAGGTTGTTCAGATAATTTTGTCTGTGTAAAAATTCCTCAATTTCCGTTAGCCTTTTTTTCTTTATTTCTGGGTTTGACAATGTAACAAATACGGCGTGCAAAGCAGTACGGAATGTTGATTTTGGTGTGTTTTGGGTGACAAGAGTAAAAATTCAGATACTGATGAAGGAATATGAGTAAATGATTTACAATATGGAAAGGAACCTTGCAGCTCTGAATTTGTATTGAATTGCTAATTAAAATGAACGTTTCATCTAAAGAATACTAAATACGTCATATACATTTGATATTTTTGAAAACACGGATAAATTAAACAATCACGGTAAAACAGCCAAGGAGTCTACGAACTTTACGACTTATATACAGCGCTTGAATATCCTTGATTGTGTTAAATATATCTTCAAAAGGATTCCACATAACAGATTAGTGGGAAAAATACCAATTTTGTTGGGAAAAAAGTTGATAATGAAACAACATACAAAATTGTGAATCTTGGAGTAAGAGTCCACGTGGTTGTTCGTAACGATTGCGTAGCGTTATTCAAGCACAGAACGACTGGACTTAAGTTTTATGGACTGAACATGGAGATGCCCACTGGATTAGCTATTCCAGGGTTTGAACAACCAACTCCAGGTCGTCGTGGTCTTGAAAAAGTCTGTTGTTGGTGACAGACATTTCGACGGCCTCAGTACTAGTCATCTTCAGAGTCGAGCGGAAAATGTTGGTCAGGTTTACCTTTCATCTGGTTCGGTTGTTTGCGACATAGTCGGAGTGTATTTCAGTGGTATGTGTTGGTGTTACGGCTCAACTTATTTTTGTAGTTCTTTCGAAAGAGATACTATAAAACAAGCATACAAGGCTATGACAGCTCATTCCTAAATGTAGTACTCCACGTTTCAATAGATCATCTGACCGTTTGGTAGCAATATCATTAAGTACTGATATCTGCGTGGCCATTATGCACGTGCGGCCATCAACATTTACTGACTATGTGTATTAACATACGATAAGAGTATCAAATTGCAGGCATCTTCACAAGACTTTTAACTAAGAAGCAACCTCGTTATCCCAATAAAACATTTACCTGCTTGACTTGCTTGGGTGGAGTTACAATTTCGTTAATATTCAATGCATCTAGTCGCCCATCTCTCATCTGTAGATAGACTATGACCTAAATAATTCAGAAATATTTTAAAGATCTTACCATTTCCTGCATTTAACAGGGTACCATCAAGCAAGGAAGCAATAGATAATTTGTCTCCAAGGTACACTTCCCACCTCATGCAATTTCGAAAGCCTTTTTTATTAGATTTTACAATGACGTTTCCGAACAACATAATGCGACAAAGATAAGCGATAGAACGATGTTTACTGAGTGACGCTTAAGCCACCTTCACACGATGAACAAGTTTGTCCGCACGGGTGGCAAACCCAAGTCTCTGTGGGTGAACATTACTAAAGCAGTTTCTCAAGCTGTTTACCAACTGTTGTTGCGAAGTTCAAACGCGTCAACTTTTGCTTGCCGTTTGAAGGTGTCTTTAGATCACAACATCAATATCTCGTTCTAATAATTAAGTTGCCAACGTGTGCACTTATATACAAGTAATAAAGCGAGACAAGCGTTGAAATTAACAAATGACGGCTGGTAAAAATATGAATACTTTTCCTAGTCTTCGGTCATTACCAATTTCCCTTACCGAAAGCGTTCAATAAACCTACTGCTTTGGCTAATATTCGTAACATATCCGAGTCGTTTATACGAGAGAATAAACACAACGAAAGGCTCGTCCTTCAAGCTTTATGAAAACTCAGAAAAGTTGTGAGTTCCCCCAACGGGAATCGAACCCGCGTCTCCCGATTGCCGGTACGGTTGTCTTACCACTACACCATGAGGGCTCGACAACAAATTTGAGATAAATTTATCTCAAATTTGCTTATCTATAAATTTAACGCAAATAACCTCTCAGTAACCTGTCTATTGTCAGACTCATGTTTGCCGTCTGTGGTGAGCAAATGAAATGCTTTGTGGTTAAGATCCACTTTAGCTTAGCACAAGCTTTGAATCTCTTAAAAAAAATGTTAAAACTCTCCTTTGTAAATCTGTAAAAAGATTCAAGTCAAATAAGCTCTGAAACTCTGTGCTGTGTTATTTAGACACACACCCAATGGACCTTTTGCACAAACCGCAAAGCATTGCGGTAGTTTAGTATCACTTTGCCTCCAACTGAAATGGTCAACGTGAGGCGAGCATTTTTGGTTGGAAGCAAACTTGACCGATTTTTTTGACATTTATTCTACGAAATTAAATTTTATTTTTCTTAATTGAATCAAGGGGATATTGATTAAATTCTTTGACAAAGCCAAGGAAATCGCTAGAGTTAATGTCGAGAAAATCACCCGAACTTGAGTGAGGCAGTGGATATATTTCGAACAAAAATATTCAAGAAGAAAGACTTGGCAGAACATTATCAGGTGAGTACGCGTATTAACTGTGCATCATGAAAAGATTTTACTCTGTGGATATCTATTATCTAAACTAAAGAGAACTTTCACCTGGTTTTCGTGCTGTTGTTTTGCTTATCCTTCTGCATTGTGTCAGTTGATTGAAACACGCCCAAAACTAGTAGGTTCTTCTATTATTTTAGGTTTTAG
>JBAHVQ010217972.1:0-11361 GCA_036872915.1 Nanipora kamurai
TCAACAGGAATCTTGATAATCTGTAACATAAAAGATTTCTTCAAGCTCTGACTTTTAAAAACTATAGCTAATGTAGGTTTAAGACCAATCTAAAAAAAACAAGCTATAAGCGTTAAAACAATCGATTGTTATTGTTGTCAGATTGCTTTTAACTTAACATAAAAATCTTCACTTCTGTTGCTTCATTTCAAATCAACACAAGTCAGGCCTTTGCAATCCGTTACCTACGTATGTTCGAATCTTCCTAAACATACACCACCTAAATATTGAAATGATATGTATGGTGAAGGAAGTTTTTGAGTATCAGATTGATACATACCGTTGTCGAGAGCGTAGTCACGAATTCTAGTATAGATATATCAGTGGGAATGCCGGTGAAGTGAAGGGAATCTTTGGAATTGACACTCAGGCACTGCACTAGATTCGCAAGTTCGCGGGTTCGATTCCCAGCCGTTGGCACTAGAGTTGCAATTTTTTGGTCCCAACCGGTCCCGGCTGGGTCTCAAAATGTATCATCCGTTTAAAGAATCCTGAAACCTCGTGGTACTAATGGCGACAGCATAAAATCATTTGAGACGTGTATGTTATTTTCTATAATAAACATGCAAAGTTTCAATAATTTCTACCGTTTATTTTTAGAAATATTTCTGATTTTACGAATATTTTTCAGTCGGTGTCGAGTAATTGAAGTCATAATGTAACCAACTTCATATATCAAAAACCTGAATAGCTTTCAACGCCGCGCGATCAAACTAAAATTCTTCTTCCAATCAAATGTAATTTCTAAGTAAGATTAAAATCGAGAAGACAATTTTTCCATCGGGTGGCACTTTAAAGCACGTAAACTACGGCAAACGGAGGTAAACTCTAGATTTTTCAGAACTCCAACACAAGAATGTGATTCTATCGTGGAAAAGATTTTGTCACATGCGGGCGCGTTAAGTGAGCAACAGGATTTTTCTGACCATAAAGAATCAAGTAAAGCCACTGCAATGACAACCTTTATTCATACGACTGTCATGCAACGCATCCATGGGAATCATTTTCGCCCAAGAACTTTTAATTCCGGCCGACCTTTCACGACTTTTTCGTCCGCAGCCACGCTAGAACTATGGTATCAGGTATACTCCGGATATATTTTCCGCATATGTTCAACATTATTGTGCCCCAAGGTATGTTAAAACACTTCACCATTTATCACTCTAAATAACCGGATCTTTAAACGTTGTATAGTCTGTGAAAAGCTATCGTTTACAAGAGCTAAGAAAATTTTCAGAGCCACATTATTTCAGAAGCAGGTTCTCCAGTATTTATATACGCATAGCTTTTTCTGTAAATAAATAAAATAACGTGGTAACGTTTGGGATGATGCATTCCAAGCAAAGCAAAAGAAAAGCAAAGAAAACCCGAGGGTTCATTTCAGCAGAAGTACTGATATTTACTAGTGTGTCAAAACTTTTGAAGTGCATTTCCAGCCCATTTTGAATAGAGTTTAACACTCAATGGTAAAGAAACAAGATTTCTATTTACAGATTTCAATTAAATGTTTTTGGTGACAATATATCTTTTGTTGAAGTTAGCAAAAACGAGCAAATTTAGATACTGATGACAGAAATATCGACAGCCTGTTTAAGGAGTTCGAGCCGTAGTTATGACATCATGTAAGAGAGGCAGTTCTAAGAACTTTATGTACACTCTGTCACAGTCTGCTTTAAATGACGTCAAACGTCACTCACCCCAACCCTTTCTTGTGGTGTGGAAATTTTTGTTGAGCGGCAAAAAACCAGATGTAATCTAACCTTTTGAAAGGACAAAATCATCACTGTTTTATTTTCATTGTCAGTACTTCTAAAATCTAAAATATCTGAAAGAGCTGGATATGGACTTTAACTTAATGATAGTGTCCAGTTCAAAATTTCTTTAGACCAGGCTGACTGAATACAAAGACTGAGCTAACCTAACAGCGGCAGCCACAAAATGACCCAGCGTACCTGTGTACGAGGTTTCACCTGGACCAGTGAAAAGTGATTTTTATCAAGCTTACTGCGCGTAGAAGATAAGACTTAGTAGTCTTACCTTTTATGTGCAGTAAACTTGATAATAATCACTCGTCACTGGTCCACAAGTTGTCACTTCTCAGTTTTCATCATTTCTAACTTTAAAGTTTCTCATTAATTGAAGGAAAGGGTGACGAGCTCGTGCTCAGGCGAGGAAGCTTTCTGTCAGCTCCTCTGCTGGTTTCTATATTGTTGCCATTACCTAATTATTTGCGACGAAACATAGTTTTTGCACTGAACTCACACCCCAGAGATAATCTTATCCCCCAATCCAGCTGTTTGTCAGTACCTGTAATTTTTGTGCCACATATTTCCGGTGAATGCTCATACTGCGGTATAAATACTACTTCTAATTTTAGGGAAAAACACGAACACATTTGATGACTTTCGAGTTCAGCTAGAAATACGGTGGCCATGAAAAAATAACGAGCGGCAAAAATCGAAGATTTAGTATGGTCGTTTATAACAATGCAGTCAAATTAACGTGATAAGTTTCATTTTATTAGAAAAATGTGGAAAACATAAACGTCATTACTGAAGAGGTTTAAATATCAAATTAGATAAAACTGGGACAAATGTCGAAGAATAAAAGATAAGAGCCTAACTCAAAATTTTAAAGTATAAAGCCATAAAAAGAAAAGTTGTTTCATTACAAACTTGCGAGCACAATGTAGTACTGTCAGAGTACAATGCAAAACTGTCAATGTGTGTATAACAGTATATTTGCAACAATAACTAATACTGAGCCAATGGCGACCGGATTACTGAAAGTTAAACCCGTAAAAAGAAGACAGGAGGATACGACAGAAAAATCGCCAGAGGAGATTGTGCGAAAAGGTTGATGAGAGTGCTCATGTACATAAATGCTTGAGAGAGACGTTTTTACCAATTCCTTACCATATCAACGCGAAACAATCTTCAAAACATCTCTGTACAAGTCTGTGTTCTAACTTTTTCAAACTGGCTTGCCGTTAATTAACTCTTCTCGTATGTGATTAGACTTATTGAAACCGTATCGATCAACGTTAACACCGTTTTACTCTCCAAGCTTCGGTATTCACAGATTATCTAGCAAAGAAAATGCTAATTAAACATGCATATATTATTCGATCTGGGTGCTCTTCCTGCCGACAATAGGCGTTCTTGACTATTAAATTTAATCTATAATATACTACAATTTTTTCTTGTTTATTATGTACATATATAAACCAAAAAGATCAATAAGAATATTTAAATAAATGATAGAATAAAAATAGAAAAAGATAAAAAAAAATGGTTCTCGTTTACACTAATTAAACTAACAGCAGTCGTGGACCTTGGTTCCCTAAAAGAGCTTTTTTGCAGCCGTACTTCTTGCCGACGTTCTTAAAATTGGCTCATCGACTGAATATGTTGAACGTTTATGAACCTCATCTACTGCATTGGAAACAGGTAAATTATCTTGAACAGGTCGACTGTTTTTACGTAGACTATCATCACAAAAATTCAACCTTTGTTGAAAGATGTGGGGGATCGCCTTGAGGACGCCGTAAGGCACTACGACCAACCTTCTCACTAACATAGGATCCAGCTCCATCAATCAAAGTAACTGTATATGGTCCGCCATCCGCCTTAGACACGTTTGTGTCTGTTTCAGAGATACACTCTTTCACCAGTTTCCACTGGGGGGTCATAAACCTTCGCCATGTGATTGTTCTTCCTATTAGGACCTGCTTGTCGAAAATGCTCCTCTGCTTGTTGGTAAGCCTCCTTCAGTCTGTTTTGCGGTGAACTAACTCATTCGTCCAGCGTGATTTCGTCCATGTTGTTTGGTCGGAAAGTTCATCTCGCTGCCCCCAAAATCAATTCACTGGTAAACAGGGATCTCTTCCAAACAGACGGTGGTATGGCGTATGTCCAGTTGACCTATGTGGAGTTACATTATATGCATAAACCAATTCCGGTAAGTGTTCTGGCCATCTATGCTTCTTTTTCGACCATGGCGGAAACCTGTGAATTCGCAGACGTCGAGTTCGAGATCGAGAGCAAATAATCATCGTTGGTAATTCGTCAAACATACGAAAGCGAGCATTACGTGACCCCACATTTGATTTGAAAGCCATGCTTCTGGAAGGGCGCCGCGATGAACAAAGCACGTATCAAGCAAAGCAGATAGAATCAAAAGAACCACTGAACGGCAAAACAAACAAAATAGAACGTAAGACCAGTTCTCTTAGCGGTGTAACGTGTTAAAATTGCGGACGTGCATATCCAAACGAAGCGGAGTGTCCCGCGAAAAGGAAAATATGCAACAACTGTGGAAATCTAAACCATTTTGCCAGTGTTTGTCAAGGGAAACGCAAGCAAACAATCACACGAAGAAATCTTGGAAATAACTCAAACAAAACAAAAAAAAAGAAACGTTAAAACGTTAGACACGGCATCAAATTCAAGTTCAGACGAGGACTATATATATATTTGCAAATATTCACGATGCGCGGTCAGGTAGCGGCATAATGATTAGAGACGTTCTCTGACCAAGATTATAATTTATTTCGACGAGCTTTCGGCCACTAGACTGTGGTCTACGACAGGTACATGACTCTAGAAAATTGTAAGCTTATATACTATACTAATGGGATGACATCACCGATAAAGAAATTAAAGTTATTTACAGATTAGGTAGTAATTAGCAGCGGCAGTGTTTCTTTGTTAGCTGAGTGTATTGTTTAGGTAATGGCATTGCATTGTTGTCAGTGTCTTTTGTTGTTTCCGTGTGCCATGATTCCAATGTTTTCCTTATTCTAAAATTTCCTGTCAATAATCTCCCTCTTCTTAAAGTCAATTTTTTCAAGCATGAGGAGCTATGTTTGAACCTTTCGCATAATTTTTAACATTTCTCAAACGCTCTTCTTCCTTGTTACAAACGCTCTATTCATTTCTCCAATATATGACCAGGTACTGTCTGCACAAGGAATCTTGTAAATTACATTCGTCTGTTTGTTAAGTTCGGGTCTATGTTTTGGTGAAAGAAAGTGCTGTGGCAATGTCCGTAATGGTTTGGTTGCTACTTTTATGTCATGTTGACGAAGAGTTCTGGTCAGCTGTTCAGTTACGCCCTTGATATGTGGTAAGGTTACGTATCTTCTATGGGTTGTACAGTCGACCAGCGCAAGCATATTGTTAGATGCTCTGCGTTGGGATAACCTTTTTTAAGACGTCAAAAGTTTAAGGTTAGTCTTATGTTTAAAACGCTTCAGGGTAATACCCCTTCTTACCAACGTAATTTCTTATCGATTCGTGAAAATGGGTATAGTCTAAGAAATTCTGAAATGAAATTAAATTTGCGCAAGCCAAGAACAAATTACTTAAAACGAAGCTTCTATTATAGTGGTGCACTATTATGGAATAGCCTACCACAAGAAATAAGAAAGCTTCAATCACTTTCAATATTTAAGAAAGCTGTTGACTTAAGTATTACGATGATTAAACGAGCTCTCACACGGCAATGTTGTGAACCAATAGTAGTTTTAGTTGTATTGTATTTATAGTTTTGTAATTTAGTTTAATTTTCATACGGTACATTTTACCGTGTACAAATAAATTTTAATTATAATAATAATGATGATGTTGTTGATGGTTCGTAAAGGGTAGCTGTTTGGGCGTAAGGCGTTTTTGACATGCTGTAGCTCGTTAGTTTTTCCTTCTTGGGTATTTGGTAGTGTAAGGGCTCGGTGGATCAATGTTTTAGCTGTGCTGACCTTATGTTTCTGCTCGTGGTGGGAATTGTAGTTTAGATATCGGTCTGTATGAGTTGGCGTTCTGCAGACATCAACCCATCATTACAAGTATTGACTCGGCACTATATAATACATCGAAGTTCCTCACAGATATACTGTCTCTGCTCCAAAGTAAAAATGGTTTTGCCGTTGAAAATTCCAAACAGTTCGCTAACGAAATATCAGACATTGATATCACTGATGATGAAGTAATGTTGTCGTGCGACGTGATCTCTTTATTCACCGCGTGGACAACTCATACAGACAGATATCTGGACTACAATTCCCACCACGAGCAGAAACATAAGGTCAGCACAGCTAAAACATTGATCCACCGAGCCCTTACACTACCAAATACTCAAGAAGGAAAAACTAACGAGCTACAGCATGTCAAAAACGCCTAACACGCAAACAGCTACCCTTTATGAACCATCAACAACATCATAACAGATACCAAGTCAACGCACTCAACTTCTACGCCTGAAGAATTGGTAGGTATGTTTTTTAAGATGGTCGACTCTAAAACCCATAGAAGATACGTAACCTTACCATATATCAAGGGCGTAACTGAACAGCTAACCAGAACTCTTCGTCAACATAACATAAAAGTAGCAACCAAACCATCACGAACATTGCAACAACACTTTCCTTCACCAAAACATAGACCCGAACTTGACAAACAGACGAATTTAATTTTCAAGATTCCTTGCGCAGACTGTGCCTGGTCATATACTAGAGAAACGGGAGGAGCGTTTGAAACAAGAAAAAAGAGCATTTGAGAAATGTTAAAAATTATGCGAAAGGTTCAAACATAGTTTCCCATGCTTGGAAAAATGGACTTAATAATGGACATAAAATTGACTTTGAGAAGGGGGAAATGATTGACAAAGGAAATTTTAGAATAAGGAAGACATTGGAATCGTGGCACACGGAAACAACAAAAGACACTGACAACAATGCAATGCCATTACCTAAACAATACACTCAGCTAACAAAGAAACACTACCGCTGCTGTAAATAACTTTAATTTCCTTATCAATGATGTCATCCTATTAGTATAGTATATAAGCTTGCAATTTTCTATAGTCATGTACCTGTCGTAGACCACAGTCTAGTAGCCGAAAGCTCGTCGAAATAAATTACAGTCTTGGTTAGAGAACGTCTGCAATCATTACTACTTATATAAGCTGACAAATAAGAAAAACAACAACAAAGTCAATGTCAAAGTAGGCGGAGCCAAATTTGAGATGACTGTCGAAAAGGGCGCAACAATTAACGTCATCGATCGAGATACATTCTACAAAATCCAGGGCATTAAATTGAGTCGTACGAAGACAAAAGCATTTGCCTACAATACCAAATCGCCTGTAGAATTTCAAGGGAAATTCGACGCGGTTATCGAAACCCGTAAACGATTGTCAGCAGCGACTTTCTACGTTGCCAAAGGCGCAAATTGTGGAGATTTACTCTCCCTTTCTACCGCACAAGATCTCGGTCTCACAAGTTTGCACATAGACAAACGAACATCAAAAGATTCAGCGTTAGAAACCATTCTTCAAAAGAATGTACAAGTCTTCTCGGGCCTCGGAAAATTAAAAGGACACAAGGTTAAATTAGGCATAGACCAAACAAAAACACCCAAAGCACAACCACAGAGGCGCATACCCTATCACATTCGCGCGAAAGTGAAAAGTGCAATAACGGAACTCGAGAAACAGGATATAATAGAAAAGGTTTTGGAGGACGCGGCGACACCCTGAGTATTCCCCATAGTTGCGGTTCCCAAGAAAGACGGACAAGTTCGCATATGCGTTGATATGCGGCTCGGAAATTAAGCTATTAGAAGTGTGCGACAGCCAACCCCGACAGTTAACGATGTTAGTTTTGCCCTAAACGGAGCCAATTTTTTTTTCGAAACTTGACTTAAATCAGGCATACCATCAACTAGAACTGGACGAACAGTCACGATACACAACAACCTTCAGCAGTCACGCTACAAAAGACTGAACTATGGCACAAACGCTGCAGCGGAGATATTTCAATACACACTCCAAACAGCGCTGTAAGGCTAGATGGCGTAACGAACATCGCCGATTACATTATTGTCTATGGCTCGGCAAGAGCTGAACACGACATTAATCTTGAAAATTGTCTCCGAAACTGATTACGAAAGGTTTACAATTAAAGCACAGTAAATGCAAATTTCTCAGCAACACACTATCATTCAAAATCCATTGCCAGCCGAAAATTTGAAAAAATATAAGACAAAACATAATCCGAAAATAAACATCTTGTGAGTAACTCAAGATATGAGCTAAAAACAACAAGACACAAGTGTAGCGATAATATTTCGACTTTATTTCAAAGCCTTCGTCAGATCAACTGATCTGATCTCACTGTGTTGTTGTTTTTAGCTCATATCTTGAGTTACTCACAAGATGTTTATTTTCGGATTATGTTTTGTCTTATAAGTTGAACTCTTAGAATTACAATTTTGTTTGACAGCTAAACTCGCACTGTTTCATTTTTCAAGAAACTTTGAGCAGCCATGTTAACTGTGAAATCTGTTATGAGTTAGCTCATATTGCTGCAAATTAAATTGCAACTTTTTAAGTTAACTCTTAACCCTTTAAATTAACCCAAGCTAGCTAACAAGAACTACTAGTCAACTGAGCCAACTCCAGCTAGTCAATCCTTGCAAGTTAACTCAAGTGATGCATGTTAATATTTTTATAGAACAATTTTCATGACATCACAATTTTTAGTCATCTCCCTTATTTCAGAGTCCAGGGGCAATTTACCCTCTCTGCTCACCCATTGCCAAACCACTGCTCAAAACCTTGTGAGTTGAATTGGAGGAGATAACTAGCAGGATCTGTTGCTAATCTTTGTGCATCCATGCAAGCAAACTCTTCTGGAAAATTCTTCTTTTAGAAATTATTCTGATCAGTTTCTTCATTAAAAATTATTCTGATCAGCCACCATGTGTGTATGCATCCAGTAGTGTCAATAGTTTGTGCTGAACATCTGTCAGTTTGTCAGTCTATCTGTCAATTCTGCAAGGGTCTGGATATCTGTCAAATGGAGTAGATGCGAGTACCACTTGTTTTTAATAATTTTTACTTGCCTGACTGATCTTCATTGGGGCCGTGACATTGACCAACATTGACCTGAAAAGTAGTGAACATCATTTTCAAATCAGGGTAACTCACAAAGATGGACGTTTACGATGAGATTGGTACTACAATATGTATATAATACCTACTTTTCCAAATCTTCTTTAGTAATCTCCAGAACACTTTTGAGAACTATATTAGCTGCATTGTTGACAAGAAGGCCTATTTGGCCAACTGCTTCAATAGCTTGAATGGCTTCCTCAATTTTCAATAGGTCAACACAAATGGTTTGAATGTTAGGGATCTAAAATACAAAATCTTGTTGAAGTAAATCTTAGATTTATAACAGTTCTTTCTTCCTCTCCACTTTTTCCCCAGCCTTATGTTCCCATCAAACCATTGAAATATGCTTCGTTGTATGTGTATCAAAATTAATTACTGACTTCCTCAATTAACTACTTACTGACTTTCAAACTTCCTGCCAAGCCTCCTTTCTTTCTTTGTTCCTTTCTTCCCTCCTTCCTTCCTTCCTTTTTTCTTTCCTTCTTTCTTCCTTCTGTCCATACTAAACTTTCTTCCTAACATCCTTCCAAAGTTCTGTTGTTTCATATGTCTTTCCTTTCAAAATTACATCATTCAAAACTTGATTTCTTCAAAATTCTTGTTCTGTTAAATGTCCTGCCCTTCAAACTTGCTTCCTAGCCTTCAAATATACTTCCTTCTATCCTTCTTATCAAACTTGCATCTAAACTTCCTTCAAACTTTCCTTTAAAACTAACTTTCTTCCATTCCTTTCCCTTAGAAGTTATGTTTACAATGATCACTGAGATAACATGTTACTTGCCTCTTTTTTCAAAGAATCAAGGTCGCTTTGACATTTTGTCAGAGCAACAACATTTGCTCCACATTTGGCCAGAAGCTTGGCAGTCGCACGTCCAATTCCTGAAAGTGTTTTCAAATTATCTGCTGGTAAATGGGCTTCCGACAGTATAACTTGTCGGAGACTGGGACTTAACTTTCAACACATAGCTTTAATCATTGATTTAATTGGTGGGAATTTACCTATTTACAGTTATCTATAAAGTGTGAAAAACCACGAACCCTTGACATGAACTGTAACTTTCTGATTATAATGGTGTATTATCTGCAAACCACGTATTGAAATAATTTTTCTGTATTCAAATGAGAAATATTATATTTTTAGCCATGGAGAACTCGCAATCGCTGGCTGCAACTTAATGGCAAGCCAGGAGACAAGATAGCAATGGCGGACGGGGAATTTGCCACCTTACTAATGGAAATTTTTCTCGACTGTTTCATCTAAATGATGAACTTTATGCAAGTTCAGGTAGCTCAAGTGTTGTAAGTTTGTAGAGAACAGAAAATTTCGCTTCTTAAAATGCATAATTTTCATGGTTGGTAGGCTTCCGCGCATGCACAAAGCCAAATGACATTTTAAAAGAGGCCAAATTCTACTAAATTAGGCCAAACTACATTTCTTGAAAAAAAGCCAGAAACGAGCCAAATCTTACCAGTATTTTCGACATATGTTGGTCAGGTTAATATCATGCTTTTATATAATTGGTTAGCTTTTCAGCTTTACGATTGGCTGAATTTCCTGAGATCTGATTGGGTGTCAATAAAACCAGGTTATCCTCCGACAAGGATACACAACACTTACATGTTACATCATTGTTTTACATACTGTCGTATTAAATTATACTAAAAAATAGTGAAAACTCCTGTCAATTGATAAAAAAGCCAAAAGGCCAAACATTTTTTCGAGGCCAAACAAGAAATAAAAAAGCCAAAATCGAGTTTTTTGGCCGCAAAAACCTACTTACCAACCCTGATCAAAATCGCTTTGATCAAAATCACCGCGACTTTCGTTCGCCCGGGCGGTCGAGTAAAACTCCGACTATGGTAGACTTCCGCGCACTCATATATCATCATAAGACGGATTTCGATCAAGTCGATTGTTGCGTGTGTTGCGTGCATGCGATGTAGTAAGATATATTTGGACCTTTGTTGACCTTGCGTTTGTGCATCGGTGAGCGAAGCCTCAGGGCAACAACAGGAAGGCGCCTTGGCCCACAAAGTGGTGTGGCGGATATCCTTCGTTAGTTCGTGCTTGATTAGTCATGCAGAAACGCCCTGTGACAAATCATATAAAAGGCAGAGCACTACTAGGTTTTGCAGGTTGTTTTATTCATAAGGCGATAAAGCCTGAATAACATCATCAGTTATACCGAAGAGTTGGTCAAAGTTAAACGAAACCAGAAGAAACCAAAGAACCAAACCTAAAGTCTAAAGAAACGAACCGAATCAAGAGTTGTGCTCAGTCTTCGACATCAGAGATAAGTTGAACTCTTAGAAGTATAATAATTGCTAAAGTTACAAAGTATAGAGACGCTAAATTCGCTTATTGTA
>JBAHVQ010217983.1:0-11361 GCA_036872915.1 Nanipora kamurai
TTTGTTTTTTACTAAATTTCCCAGGGAAATTTAGTAGACAAAGCAAAATATTCCCTGTTGCATGCGTAATGAGGATAGTACGGGATTTAAATTCCCTATGAGAACAATAGAAAACGAGGCGATCATGGTATTACTTTAAATATATCATTCCGACGCTAGAAAATTCCCTTCACCAAATATAATATCATTTCATGTTACCGAGCGTAAATGCCAAATACCTCTATGGTCTATCCCAAATTCCAGACGATATTATTATATGTACAAGTCAAGGAAAGATTAGTTTATCGTAAGGAAAAACTTAAACCAAGATATTAAGTTGTTTTTTTTTTTCAAATTAAAGTACGTTGTGCCAGGCTTCTTGGGTATCATGGTAGGAATAAGAAAGCAAACTTCAAAGGTAAGTTTAGATTTGTACGTACTGTATTTATTTGACCCCAACTAAGTTCTCGAATATCTTTCCAATCTTTATAATTTTACATGATTTTTATGAAAAGCAAGTTAATATTTAAATTGATAGAAATCCGACTTCTGTTAAATGAAGTTTTTTCTTTTCAGTTTAATTTTCACTCCATACGTCTTTCAAGGTTTTCCGTTCCGGTTGATTGTAAAAGAATAATCATCGAATATTCACAAAATTAAAAATAGACGAAATGTTCAAAATTTAAACGTACACATGCCCAAAACTTTTCAATCAAAAATAATCTATATTTTTCATTTTGGAACAATAAAAAACTTTAACTACAGTTTACATTCTTCCATTTTCCAAGATACTGTTATCAAACCCTTTATCTTAAGTCTTGGAGATTAAATTTGGTTTTTTTCAATCAGTATTTTTGTTTGGGTGCTTTTGTGGCGTTTATCTCGAGACTTGCTTGCCAACTTTAGCTATTGAGCAGCAACTCCAAAATTACGCGCTAAGTTGACCCTTTGTGTCGCTAAATGTTTCTAGTTTGAATTTGGAGTTCATGTTGCACATACGTGCATTCATTTCATAAAAGGAATACCTAGATTTTTGCGTGTTTGGATAGTGTGATCCAAAAACTTGGTATGTTGCTTGAATTTCAAATAACTAGTGGACACTCTTTTTGTATCATGTTGAAATGACTTCGCTTTTCACATTAAGATACAAGTTCACGTCAACCAGGTGAAAGATCCGACATAGCGAAATGCTACTCTGGTTTGTAAATTTTATGAACGTAACTTAAAGAAATTACAGTTCACGACCCAACGTTTCGAGACACTCTGGTCTAGTGTCTTCATCAGGGGTGATCTAAGCGTTTTTGTGTGATGATCTCATCTGTTGATGAGATGCAAATAATCTTCCGGCAGGAGCCCACCGTCGTCATGGTTCAAAGAAGCGTGAGTGCTGTTAATGTGCCAAGCTTCCAAACAACGTCTTTGGTGGTATCTGCGATTTGTTGTGATAATTTTAGCGTTATCCCAATCAATCGCATGATTCATTTGGCACGCGTGCTCCGACAAGGCAGAATATACAGCGTCCGTCGTTTGTTCCTTCGTCACAGGATCCTTAGGTTTCGCAACATTTTAGTTAGCCTTCTTTGAGTCTTGCTAGTAGACTCAAAGAAAGCTAAACAAAATGTCTGGCTAGTAGACTCAAAGAAGCTAAACAAAATGTCTGGCTAGTAGACTCAAAGAAAGCTAAATAAAATGTTGCTGGATTTGAAGAAAGCTGGTAGGGTTAGTGAGGATACGTACAGAATGTTGTATAGCAGTTATGGATCATCTCCACGATTTTATGGCTTGCCGAAAAAACATAAGACCGGAATTCCTTTGAGACCTATCGTCTCATTTATTAATTCTCCGACTTATAATGTATCGAGCTACTTGGCTAATATTTTGTCAACTTTGGTTAGGAACACCGATTACACCGTCAAAAACTCTCTTGAATTTGCGGATTTTATAAGAGGTAAAACTCTTAACGCGGACTACGAATTGGTATCTGGCGACGACGTTTCTCTCTTCACCAAACAACCTGTTGACCTTGCCATCAAAGTTGCCGAACCTTGCCGAACCTTGCCTTGACCTTGCCATCAAAGTTGCCGAACAAAGACTCAGACAGAATGTTTGGTTAGAAGAAAGAACATCTTTGCCTGTAGAAGATCTTATTGATCTTTTATCTTTCTGTCTCAACACTACTCATTCTGTGTATGACGGTATTTTCTATCAACAAGTATTTGGTACGGCTATGCGTTCATCTGTATCAGCCGTCATCGCTAATCTAGTGATGGAAGATGTTGAACAAAGAGCACTAGCTTCATCACCAGTGAAACCTTTGTTCTGGAAACGATATGTTGATGATGTCATTTCGGCAATATTCAAAAATGAAGTGAAAAGTTTATTAACTCATTTGAATTCTGTCGAACCTTCTATTCAATTCACATTAGAACGTGAAAATGATGGACGTTTATCGTTTTTGGATTTAAATGTTTATAGAACAGACCACGAGATGTTGGAGACTGGTGTTTATCGTAAACCCACCCACACCGTCCAAATGAGCGAAAATATGTATTTGATGTCTTAAAGGAAAACAACTACCTAAAGATTTTCTTCAAAGCTGCTTAAAACCAGTTAGTCCATCATGAAAAACCACTGAGAACGATAGTTCGATGATGGGTTTCGCGATTGTTCCGTATGTTCGCGGTGTTACGGAGCCAGTCAAGAGAATCTTATGTAGTTACAACGTCAAAGTTGCCCAAAAACCTTACTTGACATTGGGTCATATTTTTGCGAAACCTAAGCCCGTGAAATGACTGTGATAAGGAGTACATCGGACAAACAAAACGTCAGTTTGAAACACGCTTCAAAGAGCATCAAAAGGCAGTATTCTTTTGCAAAAGGGACAATTCTGCCTTGTCGGAGCACGCGTGCCAAATGAATCATGCGATGGATTGGGATAACGCTAAAATTATCACAACAAATCTCAGATACCACCAAAGACGTTGTTTGGACGCTTGGCACATTAACAGCGCCCTCGCTCACTCAAAACTGAGCATAAAAGGAACTCGTTATGACGCTTAGATCACCCCTCATGAAGATACTAGACCGGAGTGTCGAAACGTTGGGTCGTCAACTGTAATTTCTTTAAGTTACGTTCATAAAATTTACAAACCAGAGTAGCATTTTGGTATGTCGGACTTGACGTTTGTTGACCAAACAGTCTTGATTGATTGAGCGCGGGTGGTTGATCTTTTTAAGCTTCGTGTCTGATTGGTAGTTGATCAATGATGTTTTTTGGGAAAATTGCTCACTTCATCAATGTGTTAATAAGGTTAATAGCTTTTTATTTTTCGTTAAATATGATAAATGAATTTTCTTGCTTTGACTGTGATTTGAAGTCTTGGGAAGTAGCTCGACGTCCGAAAACTTTTTTTCACACTTTTCTTAGGTCTTGCAACATCGCGCTTGTTTAGAACACAGTATCCAAACATGGAAATCATTTCGGTACTTCTTAATCGGCTACATTGAATGCGAGGAATATGATTAAATGTTTCATTTTGATTCTTGTAGATGCGTGTCCTAATTGGAACAAACGTATTTGGTTGTTTTCTCGCTTGGCTCATGTCTTGTTCGGGTGTATTGTATTGGCATTTGTCCGACCATGATGATTATCTTGGAAGTGGAATAATTGATCAAGGTTGGTGTACAAGTAGAAATAATTAATAATTCAAATAAAATCCTATTGTTCTCACTCCACATTATACTAAGATTTCCATCTGATAAGTGAACAAGGGAAAACATATATATCAATTTTACACGTTGCATTATTATAGATATTTCTGCAAATCTTTTTACATTGTACAGCTGCGACTTTTAACATGCTTACACAAAAGCCCTTACTAGTTTTTCTTAGAGACTGAGATTCAGCATCTGATCTGGATAAAAGCAATAAAAGTGAAGACAAAAATCAAAGAAAATCTACGACAACTCGACAAAAAAGTTAACCAAAACGTTACGAACTTCTCTAACGAAATACTTTGCAAATGTAAAACACTAAAAAATTCCCTGGTTTTATTTTTGTTTTTCTTTAATGAAAGGCATAATTTTTTCAAATTACCATCTTTTAATTTGAAACGAAGCCTGATGCGAAGAGTTACCGATGAGAACCGAGGGATCGCGAAGCGTTTTTCAAGGAGGGGAAAAATATGGGAAGAGTATAGAGGGTATAGGTTGTGTTTCCATTGGCAAAGTAAAACACAAATTTATTTGTTATGTATACAACAAAACCGATAGATTCAATAAACTTCCATGCAGGCCACTCACCATTTTAAGAACAAATGGTGGTCAAAAAGAAAGATCGCCAAATAAACAACCGCACCTCGAGCTCTGTGGTGTCTGGAATTTTTTTCATTTCAATCGAAGCAGCGGCGCACTCAGAATTTCCACAAGAGGGGACTTGAATGGTAAAAGTAACCTCCCAATGTGGTATAAATTCTAGAGCATAAGATAGGAAAAAGACATCTTTTGTTTGTTTATCGAATTTTGATCCGCCCCTGGTTAATAAGCTAAGATGTCTTTCCTGCAGCGTCTTCACTCCATTCGTTTACAAGTGTTCTAGTGCCGGGAGGCCTGCCTTCCCGAATATGGCGCAGCCTAATATCAAATATTGATCGAATACAATTCTGATGTGAGCTCCCTGCTCATTTAGTTACTAACTAAGATAAAAATTCAAGAATATTTCCCAACAGATAAAGCGCTTCAATCAGAAGAAAGAACGGTGCATGGTCTCATAGCTACATCAGCGGTTTTGTATTTACTTCTGTCAATAACAAGTATGTTTGGACTACTTGCTGGCTGTGCAGTGCATAAATACAGTCGAACCTCTGTAAGTAATGGATGTCTTACTTATTTTTGCGGTGCTATGGTAAAATATTTCTATTTAAATTCTATATTATTATATAAGAGCGACAGACAGCGCTCCGTTACGAAAATCCTGCACTTTGACTAGTTCATAAGCGCTCGGATACTTCCTGTATTGCCCCTTTAGGATGGGGGGAGAATTTAAAAACCTTATATATTGCGAATAAAGCGTTGAGAGTTCCAGCGCATTTACGTAGTTTTAGATTACTATTCAGTAAATCCATATAAAAACTATTTATTGAATTCGCTTGTTTGGTCTGTCCTAGTAGAAAATAGGACCTCTGGGTTTGCACGGACTTTCACCTGTTAATATGCTTTCGTTTGTTCATTAATTCATCGAGAACAGTGTTACTTTCTAAACAGACATAAGATTCTTTCGAACTATCGACACACAAGCGAGGCTCGTCAAGCTAATTTAAATGTACGTGAAGGAACACTAAATTGTCGGCCATTTTTGCATTGGATCCATGTGATTTTAAAGTATTTAGCGAGCTGAAACTTGCCAAGCTTAATCTCACCATGGATACTCAGATATTACTTAATCAACCCATATATGTATTCTAACTCACTGTCTTCCATTAAAGGTGGTTAGTGACGGCACTCCTTTGCGGCGTTCGACTGGTTTTGGAGTCATGGTGTTGGTTCTTTCTGTTACCTTGTTTATATGCAGCATAGTACTTGCCTGGCCATATGTTTTTTTACTTATCTGGATATATCCTTTTTTCGTGAGTATGGAATCTTGATTGAAGCAAAGTCTTAGCTGTTAGTCAATAACAAAAGGTTGAAATAATGTTTAAAATTTTATCCTTCCCCAAATTGAATGTTTAAAACTTAGGAATACCTTGTGGTTGTACAACTTACAACTTATCAATAACGTATTATTAGGCTGGTCATATTTAATTCCTGTAATCGTGGGTTGCTAATGTTTTCTTAGCCATTATTTGGAAAAAAAAGAAAAGCATGAATTCGTCGTTCTAAACTTCTCTTTTAACTCCTTCCCTGCCACGTCAGACTTCTATTACTTTACTCTGGCTAACGCCAGACGATTTTACTCGTCAAAAGGAGAGATAGGGCAGTGAAGGAGCTAAAGCCTTCACTCAGTTGGACTAATCAGTTTGTATAGCCTTGTATGGATATTTTAAATGAAATGGCTTCTTTTATGTATAAGGTAAAAAAGTAAATAAAGTCTAGCTTAAAATTATCAAACGTTTTCGTTTGATAATTTTGAAAACAAATCGACATAGTCATCTTCAGGTACTGGTTATTTATTTTCAATCGACCTTTTTAATTTTTTACCTTGAACATGGACACATACACATGGGGAATTCAGCTATACGGTGGCTTCTCGTATCATTTCACTCTGCCAAAATGCCGGGTTGAAATTTCTCGCATAAAATGACCAAGTTTTTTCTTTTTTAATTCTTACAACGTCACGAAAACGGCGTCGCTAATGTCTGTACTCTGAGGAAAACTGTAGCTCGTACAACTGGAGCGTGCACAGGATGCTGGTGGTTTCATAAAAGACCGCGTGGTTGACCAGGTGATCCGGCTGCAAGCAGGTCTAGCAAAGAACATTAAAAATCTAGTTTCATATCTTTAATCAATTGTGTTCTGCTAGACCCAGGCAAGGCCTGGGTCTAGCAGAACATTAAAAATCCAGTTTCATATCTTTAATCAATTGTAACGTTCTGCGTCTTTAGTGAAACTGTTTGGAACTTTGTGTTTGTATTCAGTGAAAGGAAAGGTATTTCTACTACAAATTTGAGGACAGAAACTGGTATAGTTCATGAGATAGTAACTAACTTAAATTGAAAATGGATTTCTATTTAACAACTAGTCCCAGTCCACTTTTGTGTTCAAGATCACCTGGTGATCATAAACGAAGTATAAAATGGTTTTCCGTCTTTATAATTAAAAACTAAACAACGAATAAATGTTTTCTGTGAGCAGATTATCAACGAGGGTACAGCACTAGTTGATTATCGTCTACATTAATGATTAATTTTTAGTAGAAAAAAAGTTAAAACAACTTATTTATACCTGTAAAAGTTTAACTTAAGTGTGCCAGAGGTAATGCCAAATTGGCTAATCCAGACACTAGTGTCTGTAAATGTGATACAGAACTGATGATTATTCAATGAGTTCTGCACCACGGTACAAAGAATTTGATCACAGCTTAATTTCTTATGAATCTTCCTCATGAATTATTAAGTTTTATAAGTACACATATATGCACACGCAGATATGCACACGAAGATATTCACTCTCATGTACACACATAAACATATATCCTCTTTTTCTAGCATGTTGCAACTGGGGTCATCAGTATCGCAGCAGGGCAAACAAGAAAAGAATCTTATGTAAGTAAACCTATTTTGGACACAGTCCTCCAACCTGGTGCCCCCCGGCGTAGTCTTGAAGTTGTAACAGCGCAGTAAATTTTTAAATTCTGACCAATTACTTAATTCTGTAATTTCATACGATAAACCATTCTTCAATATTTCTGTGGATATTTTATTGCCATATAGGTTATCATCTATATTTCTCAACGAGTAATTTCTCACGTCATTGATTGGGTCATTTCGTTTCAGTTAAAGATTTCGTCTGCCTTGAACTTTACTTCTGCTCTGTTATCTATGGTTGCTATTGGATTTTTCATTTGGGTTATAGTCGAATTCGGTTTACGTGGTTATGGCCCAGGGATCACTATAGGAGGTTGGTCTTTACTACCACGATTATAACTTCCAGGCAACAATGTATATTTATCACGAGTAAACACAAATAGTGGTAAACGAAGTTTTGTCTTGACTAACAAGGCCTAATTACTGGACAGTACTATCCATGATTGGAACAACCGAACTCAAATTTATTCGCAAAGTCACTAGTTTGCCAGATTAAAATACCACTCCGCGAATAAAATCCAGCTTAAGTGCACGAGATATTTTTGTGAATATACACTCTCGTTTCCCATCCCTGTAGACTTGAAAGCTCATCAGGTAAAGCGACTTACCGGTATCCCGAAGGTGGGAGTTCAAATCTTGTTCAAGTCAACATTTTCAGTTGACTTTAGCAGTGTAGAATATTTGTGAAATTTGAATATTGTGTCACATTACCTTGACGTGATTCCAAAAAAGATTCTATACAGAAAAATTATCAAGACTAACGATAATCTCTATATTATATCTAGATTATCGCTGGATAATCTATTCAATTTATGAGCAACCGGCATCTGGTAGGGATAACAAAAGTAGTACATGTTTCTGCAAATGGATTGTACCAGTAACGCAATTATCCCAACCACAGTTCCCACTTTGTACTACATGTTTGGCAGACTTTTCTTGTAATTAAACTATTGAAAAACACAATCAGAAATGGAAAAACGAAATAGATATATATGGCTGTGCATTTTATGACAAAACATGGGTTGTTTTTCGAATGTTTAACGTAATTAAGTTTTTGTTTATATGAATCATTTGTTTTGGAACTGTAGGTCTGGGTATAGCAATATCGTGGCTCATGTCTCTAGCGAATTGTTTTGGAAGCTTTTATAATCGCTATTCCATTAAAAACGGACGTAGAAATGATCAAACGGTAAGTAGAGACAATAAAATGGAGGATTCACAAAATGAGATATACATTACTTATACAACTAGAGATGAAAAGACATATTAAAACCACGGAAGTCGAGAAATGCGGAAGTGCGGAAGGAAAGGTAGAAGTGTGGAAAGAAGGAAGGAAGGACGGAAGGAAGGAAGGAAGAAATTAAACAAAAGACAGAAAAGTAAGAAAGAGAAAAATCTCCAAAGAGAATAATAAAGATATGAAGAAAATAAGAGATTAATTACATTAATTTCCAATTCTGAGGGCGGCAGAAAAGACAAACTCATCTCGTACTATCGGTTGAAATATTTATGCTAATTACCTAAGATTCACTCCTCAATCATATGATAATCTTTCCAAAGCTCACTTTGGAGCTGCCGATATGAGCCGGGCTGACTTTGGTAGCCTGGTTGATTCGTTCAAAGCAAATCTTATTACTTCCATAAATGGCAACCAGAGTAACTTTGAACATTAGAAGTCGCTTGATTTAGATCTAAGGAAAGGATACACTTAATTAAAATTATTTTCTACCGTCGAGGAAAAATGGTCGTGACTCAACTCAGCCAGGTTAGCTGGCCCATATAAACAAGTATTTAGTCCTATTCGTTTCTTTTTATAACTTCAAGCGGTTGCAATACTTGGGAATAAATGATATAATTCTTCTTTCCATTAGAAAACAACATTTGTGCAACAAACAAGTGTCTTTTCTTTCTTCATAGGAAGATACGATAACTGCCTCTGATATAACTCCTCTTGAGCCTGAGCCATATTTCTGTACGGATCATAGCGCTGATCTAGACTCATTTCGCCCTCTAACTGTGTCACTACCAGGCTTCCTACCTTCAGCTCCGCCACGGTATGAAGACCTGGACCATGACCTCTCACGGAACATTATCTCCACTGGTATGATTCCCTTTGAACCTCAGCTGCTTTCTGTCACAAATCACGCCGCTGACCATGAGGAATTTTTGGATGCACCTTGCTATGCTACTATGTCACCCCAGGACTTTCCATCATTTGCTCCACCGGCGTATGATGACATAGAACGTCCTCTCTTGCAAAATTTCCACATAAATGTTTAGGTGTGATTTGGTGTGATGGCACGTGTGTGTCTGTGTGATCATACACTGTGCACGCTCAACCACTGAGTCCCAAGTTACACTATAACGGATTTCTTTTCATATCGGATTGTCTTCACTGAATCCGACACCAAAACAGCGCATTTCTGTTTGCGGTTAAACTACAATGCTCCGCTTCGATCAAATGCTCCAGATCAGGAAACCCGTTTCAACTTTGTCGATAAAAGTCGTTGAACGCGGCCAGGTTTGTTGGAACACATCGCCAAAATAGACGTTTCAAACTGAGCGTATCGGCTTACTATGTTGACACATGATATGGAACGTTATGGCATGTATCGGATTGGTTTTTGTGGAGTGATTTGAAGTACATAACGCTCTGATTCTTAGAGCGTTTTGTACCGGATCGCTGCTTACCAGCTCAAATGAAGCTCCCATCATATGCGAAAAGTAATTCGATAAGCAAGCAATCCGGTATAGTGTAAATGGGGCCGGAGAAATGGTATCCTAACATATGAAATTCTAAGAGAGCAAATAGTTAACTGTTCGTGCGGTGGCGTTCTCACTCGTTCTAGTGTTTGATTTTCGAGCGTTTGGGAATGCCAAAAAATAAGATGGAGTACACGAACAAATTAACTCCTACCATGGAAAACGTTTTCTTTGTTATCATGTGTCCTGACGGGAGATTTTATTACATTTGAGAAATTCGAAATTTGATTGGCAAAAAACAGAACGAGTACACGATCCGAGCCAAAGTCTTGGAATAGTTAGTACAAAGACCAGAAGATCAAAATAAAGACCAATAAATGAAATAAACTTGGCTTCGCCTCGTGTCTGTTTCTACTCGATAAAGAAAGGCCACTCAATTTGTAAATAATCCATATGATGGATACGATAAAATATCATAATATTATAGATGGTTGTCTAGTTAGACATTTTTGCGGCGAAGTTAGCGGATTATAAGAAAAACTCTGTTTTATCAAATATTTCATATATCAGATATGTTATTATAGTTACTATGTTTGCTTTATTTAACAAGTTTTAAAGATATTCACCGACCCGGTGGTCTGGAAACACGAAAGTGGACTGGGACTAGCTGTCAAATAGAAATCCGTTTCCAATTTACGTTAGTCAATATCTCATGAACAGTATCATATTCTGGTATTAAATTCGTGATGGAAATTCCCTTTATTGAATACAGACACAAAGTTTCAAACAGTTTTACAAAAGACACAAAACGTTACAACTGATTAAAGATATGAAACTGGATTTTTATTGTTCTGCTGGACCCAGACCTTTTGCTTACGGTCAGATCACCTGGAATCGTGACAGAATAACAACTCGACAAAGTTACGAAGTTCGCATGGGTACCGACCAGATTTAGTTACCAATCCCCCCACTAACAATTACCCCACAGATGCTTCCTGCTAAGACAGCACCATTACGTTTACCATTACAGTTAGCTGGGGATGCTGCAAGTTGGAAATGGTTCAGCAGTTGCGTATGAAGGAAAATGTGTCATGGAGGTGTTTGTGGGGGAGGTAGCAGTGGTGGAGCTAGTAGGGTTTATTAATCATGGACGGTTGGAGGAGGTGGGGATCACAGAGATCATATGAAACTAGAAACTAATCTCGACGTGCCGGTAGCTTTTACCTGGGTGGTACCTAGTGAAACAAAATCTCGGATTGTGTGGGTATATATATATATATATATATATATATATATATATATATAAATCATTCAAAAATCAAACTTTATTAAAATCTTTACGTTTCGGGGTCCGGCCCCTTTCTCAAAAGTTTTGAGA
>JBAHVQ010217994.1:0-11361 GCA_036872915.1 Nanipora kamurai
CCATCAATTGTGGACGAGGATGGTCAAATGTGGCATTTTGGATAGAAATTAATTAAAAAAATTCTAAAATGCCACACGTTAAATAATAATCTTAAATTACATGGGGTTAAGTTGCACTTTTTTTAGTCTAGAAAAGACTCGAAATCACAAAAGAAACAATCATGTTTTGAAAATAGCCTGGTATCAAAGATTGATGAAGTTTCTAATACGACCTAACAGAACAGTCTTCTATCTCTGGTTGCAATCGTTCAACGAAAAAATATTCGATTTTTTTAACCCCACAAAGTCAGGGGGGTACTTCCGCACTTGGAATACCTTGGTAAATTTGCCATTGTACAGGCAATTGTTAATCATTGACAGGTAAATGTAACAAGTTTGTTTTTTTTCAAAATTTCATCTGTTAATCTCAACAATAGCTACAGGCTCCAGTCTACCTAATTACAAACAAAACAAGACAGAAGTACTACATCGTCACTTTTAGTTTTTACTTTAACCTTCTTGGAGTCCCATTAAATAAATTATCTAAGAAATACAAAAAAAATTTCTAGTACTTGCACTGCGTTTCGAAGAAAAATGCGATTGAATATTTTCATTAACAGAAATCGAAAAATGCCATTATGCGGTACTAAAATACTATTATTCACAACTTACCAATACATCAACGGCCTACAGTGCAAATATGCCTAGAAATCCTTTCTTTCCTTAGATAAAAAATATTGGAATGCTTGGATAAAATTCCACATAGTTTGTATCCAAAATCCTTTTAAAGAAAGACTGTTATATACATTCCTGAATTACAATTACAATATACTAAAACAATAATTAACTAACCTCCTAAAAGCTGTATTTTCATGGAAATTTGTTGCTGAATATTATTATACAGATACCATACCTACACACTGTGTCAGAATTGACATCGTTCTAATTGAAATAAAACCGCTTCGACACAGTTCTAATTATAACAAAAGTCACTTCTTTCACTACAAAGAAGACTAAAAAAAGGAAACGTACGAACGATGGGGGAAAAAGAGAGAGAGAGAGAGACAGAGAGAGAGAGAGAGAAAGAAAGAAAGAAAGAAAGAAAAAGGAAGGAAGATAGAAAGAAAGAAAGGAAGAAAGAAAGAGAAAAAAGTAAAGAAAGAAAGAAAGAAAGAGAGAAAAAAGCAAAAAGCAAAAAGAAAAAAGAAAAGGAAAGAAAGGATAGAAGGGTGAGAGGAAGAAAGAGAGGAAAAGATGAAGCAAGGAAATTCATTGCTGTGCATGTAAGTCCTGTCATAAATCAGACCTCTAAAGTTACCCAGTACATTTACTTCATCCGATTGGACTTCCCAGTCAGATCCAACAATACAAAATGTTATTCTCAATCTCCTACATTTCCAGCCTTTCCTAAATAGGTACCTCCTTCACTTTTAGAAGCTTTCATGAAGAGGTTTTAGCTCAAACAATTTCTGGTTCAGTCACGCGTTCACTGTACAAGGGGTTTCGAGTTTGAAAGTTCCGTCGTGCGTCCAGACTCCGTTTAGTAGTAAGAGAAGATTTTTGACCAGACCTTCCTGGGGAGGAGTTCTCCGGCAACTGGCGTTTGGGCTAAAAAACAACGAAAGAATAACCTTCAAAAAAGGGCCTCCAGGCAAAAGCTTTATGTTCTCCGGATAAGATGTAAGGATAACATTAAATTTTAATATAAGTAATCGCCATTTCAATTAGGTTGCACATAGCAAGTTAGACAGAGTAAAATGTAGTGTAGAGCAAGGTAGAGTGGAATAGGGTTGGGTGAGTTAGTGAAGGGTGGGGTACTACGGTAAAGTAGGATAGATAGGGTTAGGTATCATGAGGTGAGGTAAGGTGGGATAAGGTATCATGAGGTGAGGGAAAGTGACCAGAGAAGGTTGAGGTGAAGTAACGTAAGGTAGGTAAGGAGAGGTAAGATGACATGAAATGAAGGTTGGTGAGGCAACCACATTGAGATATCCTATGGTGAAGTAACCTGATGTTAGATGAAGTTAAGTGAGACACGACTATACCTGATGAGTTTGGGTTATGTAAGGTGAACTGAGGTAATGCAAGGTGAGACGAGATGAAGTGATGTGAGATGAGCTGAGGAGAGGTAAAGGTGGGTGATGGAGATAAGTTGAGCTGGGGTGAGGTAAAGTGAGGTGAGCTAGGGCGAGAAGAGGTTAGATACGGTGAGGTTAAGTATAGGGACGGAGGTGAGCTTAGCTGACCTGGGGTGAGGTGAGGATAGTTGTGCTGGGGTGAGGTGAGCTGCGGCGAGAAGAGGTTAGGTAAGGTGAAGTGAAGTAAGGTGATGGAGGTGAGCTTAGTTGACCTGGGGTGAGGTGAGGATACTTGAGCTGGGGTGAAATGAAGTGAGGTGAAGCGAAGTAAGGTGACATGAAATTAGTGGAATTGTGCTGCGTGAACTATGCAGTTTAACGCCGTGAGTTGGTTTGTGTCGCACTGTGTTGGGCTGTGTTATATTGTATATTATGATATATTTTACTATATTAGACTATTAACACATTTATTGTCTTAATCTATCATTTATCTCCTTAAATTAAACTAAGCGAAATTAAATATTTTTGTTTGCTAAAATTAAACTAAATTATTTAAACTAAACTAAATTAAATAAAATTTAATTAGATTACATTAGACTAGACCATACAATATTACATCACGTTATATTACATTATATTAGAGCGGATAAGATTAGATTAAATTAAAATAAAATCAAAATATACCGTACCAAGCAAGGTAACAGTTACGAGAACATTATAACTTTCTCAGTCGTCGATTCTTGTCCAACAGTTTTAGCAGAGTTGTAAAACTGGACACATGATCAAGGCGATTTTTTACCTAAATAACCAAATTCTCTTTTACTTTAGACTTTGCCTTTATACTTCTTAAGCAATTCAATACTCCTTTACAATATGTTTACTCTTGGCGATTTACCGAACACTGCAATTTATAGGTCGGATAAAAACTGTGTAATTTTATGATAAGGTCATGAGAAAATTAGTATTTTTATGTTTTAATGTTGTATTTGTTGACTGGGAGACATTGACGAACATGATTAAAATTTTTATAAATGTAAATAGATACTGAAGTTAGCTGGTAGGTAAACTCTATTTAAGTATGCTAGCCACTTCAACAATTTGTTAATTTCGCAGTGGAAATACGAAATTTATGAGTTAAAAGAACGTGGAGACAGACTACTTGTCATATGAGTAGGTAAAGGTTTCCATTTTGGCGAAATGTGACAGACGTGAAGTCGGAGATTTCAGGTGGTATGCATCCCAAATTATATTTCTACGACGAAAGTTAATTTTCTTAGACATACCTCACAGAAGCCAGGCGATGGTGTCCTCGTTGGTTCACTATTGCTGAATTTCCCACCATCATTTGATACTAAAGATAAAGGAAACAAACATAAGCTGTCGTACTAATTCTGAGAATATCACTCACTCTATTTCAGTGAAATGTAGGTGAAGTCTATTAAACCCTAAGCTATCCTATTGTGTCCTACCGTTTCGAATTAAACCCTATGCTGTCCTGTTTTATCGTTTCTGTTATCATATTTTACATTATTCTTTCCACTCCATACCTTTCCATTTATTCCCCTTTTATTCCTTCCTTTCCCTAAATATCCAATCTTACACCATTCTTTACCGTTCTATCCCGCCATGTTCCACCATCTCTTAAACTTTTGTTTTGTCTCAACATTTTTAATCCAATCTAATTCAACATCATCCCAACTTTCTTAATGAACTCTCCTTCAATACCACTTCACTCCGATCAAATTCAGTGACACATAATTCCCGGTTTACCTCGACGTGGTGATAGAGGCGGTGGTGGCTGGGATGCGCTGGGGCTTTTTCTCGGTGGTAACGGTGGGGGAGTGTCATCCAGTCCATCACCCAGCGAGTGAAACGTCTTCTTTACTAAATTACTCTCGGGATAATTCGTCTCCTCGTGGTTTTCCTCGATCAGATTTCCCATGGAGACCGCATTTCGAATGTTGTCGCTCGCCACGGCTCGATTATTGCCAGGATCTGTCATTGTTCGCGATATTCGCTGTTTTTCCTGTATTGCCGGTACTCCGACAGCGTTCATCGTCACGGTGCACGTTGGGTCGGTCTGGGCTCGTGTCAGCTTCGTGTAATCGCCCTTACGAATTGAAGGACCCGTCGCACGTCGTGGTGGAACAGGGGGAGGCTCCTCGCGAGTCCTGGGAGGGACAGCCGGTGGGGCATCAAGGGTTTGAAGACCTGGATACCCGTTCCCAGTTTCTGCCGGGAAATCCTGAAAAAAAGGATAGATTTACTGTTTGTGGTGGATAAAACCAGTTGGGTATTAATACACAGATGTTAGATTATCATATGAGAAACCTCCGAAAAACATCGTGGATAATCGTGAACGGTCGGACACCATCGTGGACCGACACCGATCCGGGGTATTCGAGATCCCCCCTTCATTATAAATTCATTCTGATTTTTTATGGACTTAACTTCGAACATCATCGTTGCCCTTGGGAAGACAAATGTTCTTTTAATCTACAGATTTTGTATCTATCTTTATATAGACCAGCATGCAAGCCCAGCTATTTACTAACAAACTGTGTACCTAGTTATACTTACGTCCACCTCCTGAAGCGGGGGGAGGTTACCACCAGACATCTTCGTCGGAAGCTCTCCCCGGAACTCAGTCAGAAAGTCCGTAGAGGTTTCCGAAGCTCCCAGACTAACAGGCGAAGATGCCGTCCTGACCAGCAGCTTGTTCACATTTTCAACTTCACTCGACGTGGTGCACGTCACCGTTTTCGTCACCGTTGCGTGTCCTGGCGAACGCTTGTCACCTACCGGGGGGGTCACCGGGCTTGGTGACACCGAAGTTTCGCTTAACGAAGACGTCAGCAAAGTTTTCGCAGTCGGGGACGTGCTCTCGTTCTGGACTGGCGGACTTGGTTTCGGCGGCGTTCGGCTGTCGCCTCCCAAGGATTGAGCCTGAAACATTCGGGCTGGAGAAGGAGCAATACCCAAGGCGCCAAGTTTGGTATCCATGGCATGGTTATGCCCAGTGAGGCGACTGGTATTCAGCTGTTTCACAAACGAAGGTTTCGGATGGACGACCATTGCAGGTCTCTCAAGTCGCTCAGATTCAAAGGTATCCACAGGACCTGGTTGCGAGCTGAACTTCCGCGCAACCCGGTGTAATATACTACTTTTGTCCCTCTTTGGACTCTTCGGACTCTTTTGTCTGGACGAGTCTATCGAGGCGCTCTTCTGTATCAACTTGTTGCATCTTTCGCACTTCTTCGCCTTTTTCAAGACATTTCTCTTACGCGATCTTTTATACCAACCGCATTCACTGCAGACGTACTTTATTTCGCCTGCGCTGTGTCTAACCGCAGTCCTCCCGGCTTGAGCGATTCCCCAGGATGCAGCCATAGTAGGGTGCATCAGCTGATCTGCGATTTCATCTTTGAAGTCGAACCCTGCCCTGACACACTTGACTGGACTTTTCCGCGTCATCGCGGGATGATTGTTGGGCGGATAGAAATCCTGCGGGTTGGTGATCCTTTCCAGTAGATCCTGCAGTAATTTCGGGCTGTATCGTTCACTGGACTCCAACGACGACACATCGTTCGTTGTAAAGCTCCTCGGTCTCATATCCCTCGGTTTCAAAGGTTCATCGAAAGAGTCTCCCGGAGAACACTCCCTATGGTTCGTAGTGTCCGAGTTCGTACGATGCCTGTTATCGGCATCTCCCGCAACTTCCTCGTCACTCAGCTCTTGGGACTCTCGTATGTGTCCAACGTCCGATGCTGATCCCGATCCAGATCCCGAGCTCGTCGAATCGTCGTGCGCTTCCGATGTGTACACGACATCGCTTCCCGTGGCACTATGCCAGCTGTTGGTTTTGGAGTTTTCTTTGCGGTACAAATTCTCAGAATTCGTAACTTCCCCATTCTCAGAATCACGACCTTCACTCACACGTTGATTTTCTACTTCGAGAGGCGATTTCGTCTCCGAGTCCCGACTTTCGCCAAAACTTTCCTTCCGGTTATTGTTATTCAACGAAATCTGCTGAAGACTGTTTGCGATCATCGCAGGTTCTTCTGAGAATACTTCGGATGTTATGCTCAGTTCCCTTCGGAAAACATCGTTTTCACTGCTAACGCTGCTGTAGTCCTGGGAACTCGTCTGGGACGTCTGACTCTCCCAACGTTTAGAATGAGAACTGCTCACACACTCCTCCATCACGAACTGCGTGTCACTTTCCTTCTTCTCGTGTACATCGTGACGTACTTCGTGAGAGCTGATGACGTCATACTTCCCATCATCCATGCGATCTTCAAAGCATTCCTCCCGCTCTCCAACTTCTGGAATGACATGGATGTAAGTGTGATATTCGTTTTCATCTGACAAGGGACCGTGAGATCCTTCATTAGGTGACGTGCCATCATGTGATTGGTCATTTGATTCACCCTCGCCTAACACCTCGATATAGGTCGAATGATCGTCGCTTGTACTGGACGGTTCGTAATCTACGCTCGGCCGTGAGCCTTTCCTCTCTTTAAATTTTTCAACATCTTCTTGCGCCGTGAGTACGTGAATGTAGCCATTCTCGTGATGAATGTAACTTGCAAACGAATCCTGGTTTGTTTCCGGGTTGCCGTCGTATTCGTGAAACGGGATAACCGGATGCTCTCGGGATCTCACGCTAAGCTTCGGAGACATATGAGCGCCACAGAATTTGGGAGATGACGTGGGAAATCTCGAGGAAGACGTATCTGGACTAGAACTGTATGCATAATCCGGGGAAGTGCTGTCTTGAGACTTCACCTTTTCGTAGTAAGATCTCTTGGCATTAAGGCGGATTTGGTCGGCTATTTTTTGGCCATAGGGCGTCAGGAAATGAAAGACACCCCTTCCTGTGGAACTTTGCCTAAGCAATAACAACAGAAAATAAAAACCAAACATTGTCAGGTACGGGCGAACGAGAAAACACAACTGGGGAAACATTTGAGATTTTTTAAGTTTCCTCGAATGTTACACCGTTTGCCCGCCCGTGGAAACAGTGTTTGCGAAAGTAGAATTTGCTTTTGAGGAAACTAAAAACATTTCTCCGAAAATACAGAGGTTTTTATTTCCCGGCTTAAGTTCTGTTTAGGAAACACTGTTTCTTCGTTTCCCTACGCTAAAACAGTGTTGCCAAGTGCCCACTGTGGCATTGCTCCAAGTGCTGTCTCGTGTCTAATTTAAACCGCTTGTGAATGTTTATCACAAAATGAGTCTTGGCTAAGCCATGTCCGGGAAACATTGCCCGGAGACCATGTTTTCCTCGGATGCCCGGGGCCCAAAGCCTAATTCCCACTCGGCGAAATTTTCCCCTCTGCCTTTTTCTTGTTCCTCATTGGCTCGCGGAATTGGTCCAAGAGTGCCCGAAAGCCAATGAGAAACAAGAAAACGGCAGTACGAGCGGACAATTTCGCCGAGTGGGAATTAGGCTTAAGATAGGACATAAAAATACAGTGCTGCGTTGATATTTTTCTCATCAAATAGAAAAGTTTTAATGGCTCTCCACTGCCGAAGGTACCAAAATAAGAAAATACATTTTTTGAAGGCGTTTTGTCCGCCCTTCAGGCAACTGGCTTGCTGTATTTACATTTACATTTTCCCAGTCTCGATTTTCGCAAATATTCATCACCCTAAAGATCCGAGACTGATAAAATGCGGTGCCGAGTCCAGCTCATTACATTCTACTAGCCTAAAAAACTTAATAACGACATTTATAATAACCAGTCAGTGAATATACAACATTTCTTTTATCTTATATTGAACTCTGACTGTAATTTTGGCATTTTTTTCTACTAACCTGCCGGTTTCAATAGTGAGTAATTTCACGGAAGGGTTGCTTTCAGTCGGACGACTGTTGTAGCTTTTTATTGTAGCCAAGGACCAAGACAGCACACAATTCTGTTGTTCCTTCGGACCACTGGTCAACAGTGTAACATACTTTGCACCAACATTCAGGATGTAATCTCCCTTTAAGTTCAGCAGCTCGGGGTTAACTGTTGACTCCTTAAACTTCACAGGGTAACCTACAATTTTGTTCGAAAATATCTTAAGAAAAAATATCTGCTTTAACAACCTCTCACACAATCTTTGAAAGAATGCCGTTAGCCAATTTTCCATTTACCAGCAGGACAAGCAAAAGACGAAGAATGCTACAGCGTTCCAGTCATAAACGAAAAACAACCAGGACAATAAACAAGTGGATTAATCATTAAGTTTAGCTTAATGACTTATTTCCATTCGGCGCTATTTTACCCTTCGATAATTACATAATACAATAATGGTGATTTTCCAACAGGCCGTGCGCCGTATTCTGTATCAATATAACAACAAAAGAAATGCACAAGGAGGTATTTTTGGAAGCAACATAACAAAACTGTCCGACTCAATTTACAAGGATAGAATGTAGATACAGATCAACTTATTGTCGTGATCAAACAATTGTGCTTAATCTGGAATCTTCTTGAAATATTACATCATTTCGTAATCTAAACTAATGTTTATTATACGGCTAACCAGCGAAATAAGTTTGTATAGATGTTAATACCAAGTATCCATGGTTGTTGTGGTAACAAGGTGGTAGCCTTTTTTCAGGCTCTCGAGTCGAGACGAGTTTTTTAATTTTTTGCTGAGTCCCTTGATGGCACCAGCAGTCGGTAACGTAAAATCAAGAAAGGTCATTGATTTGTCTTGCCGCCGTCAGAGACTTCATTTTGAAACGTAAAAATGCAAGTCAGTTTTAATAAGTTCTTCTTGTGTTTTAAGAATACATGTTGGATATTTACGCTTTTCTAATGTTCGCATCTTTTCCAAAAAGCTTTCTTTTTTTCTTATTCAACTCAAACGTAAATCCGAAATGACGTTTGTTGACATTGAAGTCCGAGCAATACAATCTTCTGAACGGCCAAGTATTCATCAGAATACTTCCGCCGTTTTAGATCTAGTTTATACGTTAGCCCTTGTAGTCGAAAACATCGTTTGTTCAAAGCTTTCTATAACAACAGCTATTTGATCCAAACTTAACTCGCCTAAATTATACTCGACGATACAGAGTCGTGTAACTGGGCTTCCCTCATGCTAAAAGCTATGATATTCAACTAGACTCAATTAAACGACCGCAACAATTAAATCGTCAGCGCACTTACTTGTTCGGGTCTCTGCAGCTGGCGGCACTGAACTTGCTCCTTCCGTAAATTTTTCGTTTAAGTGATCATACGAGGTGCTCTCGTACGACACACTGGAGGGGGACTGTTTGTGGAGAAACTGCATTAAAGTTTTAATCCATTCGGCTTTCTCTCCCTCGGTTTTTGTCGCCATTTGCAGCTGTTTCTGATCGCTGATGACCAGAATGAAAGCGTATTCCTTGCTCTGGGAATGAAAATTACCAACAAACTTGATGGCGTCGAAGGGAAGGCTCCTCGGGTTGTGGTGGACCAAGAAAGCGTCGTGACTCTCGTACCATTCAAGACAAGCTCTCGACTCGTATCCCGAGCACTTTTTTAAAGCCACGTACCTCCATTTCCACGCCTTTTAAAAAACACACAAGAAGAGGAGGCGTAGGTAAAGATTTTTGATATCTCAAACCGCACTATAAACCACTCAGTGGAAGAGACCAGATAGACATGAGGTCTTCCCACGTTTAGGCCGAATTGAATAAACAAGTCGGATGGTTTTTTTAAGACCAATTTTAGCGGCAACTATGTTGCATCCAAAAGCACAGCTTGAAAACGATTCTTATTGAATTCGGACAATGATATAAAAATGGGATGCTGGGTAGGCAGTATGAAGCAGCACAAAAAGTTGAAATGTTTGTAGACTGCCGAATGTATGATAAAGAATTCTAACGTTTCACTGACTCGTTTCACTCTCTGATGAAGGGTCATAGCTCGAAACGTTAGAATTCTTTATCATTAATTCGGCAGTCTAAAAAACCTTTCAACTTTTTGTGCCTAATGAATTCAATTTGCTACAACACGTTGTCTCTCTAAAAAATTGTTCTCTACGTTTGTGCGACTTCAAAAAAAATAATATAAAAACTTGTGAGTCAGGGTTTAAGTTAAAGTTTGTTCATGTGGGAATTTGGTAAATATGAGACGACTAGTGGACTCTTCTCTCAGAAAAACGATTTCTGAGCCCTAGACGGGAATCGAACCCGCAACCGTGACTTCCGCTTAGGCAGTACATACGACGAACCTGCACCTTAGCTTACCATCTGTGTCTTGGTAGCTCAATGGTTAGAGCGTCTCACCGGTCATCAGAAGGTTGCGGGTTCGATTCCCGTCTAGGTCTCAGAAATCGTTTTTCTGAGATAACGAGCTTGACGAACGTCCTGTAGCCGTCTGGTGTAAGTTAAGCTATGGAGTCAATAGGAAATAGGACAGATCCTTTTCGGCAGCGTAACTCTAAGTCGTCATGAACGTTTTGTTTTGGTTCTATTAAAACTTCCAATATTATAACTATTGTTTATGATCAGAGAGTCAGCGTTAAGTTAACTGATTTTGACCTTCTTACAGTTGACATACTGAGTAATCTTTAACAAGATGACCTCTTGCGACATCTTACCGACAATCCATGGCTACGTAAAGAGTTTCAGTCCTGTTTGAGATTTATCTCAGCAGGCCAGAATGTGAATGTGTGGATTTATTGTGCATTCTTATTATAAATTCGTGGTTTTTCACGTTATCTTATCATAATTATTATCATAATTATTATTATTAATATTATTATTATTACAATCATTGTTATTATTGGAATATTTATTATTATTATTGATATTATTAATTATTATCATAATTATTAAATATACAATAAAAAAAATATATATACAATAATTATCATTCATAAGTTTAGATTAAAGCTTGAAGACATTTTTCATAATCTTAATTTTTTTAATCCTTGTATATTTATTTTTATTTTTAAATTTCTATTAGTATAAATTATATTGTGAAATGTTTGGGCCATTTTCCAGGACACCCACTGATACCAGCCCCGCTGTGACGGGTTTTGTATTTCGGAAAAATATTAGTAAATAATAATAATAATAATAATATTATCATCATCATCATCATTATTGTTGTCGTCGTCGTCGTCGTCGTCGTCGTCGTCGTCGTCGTCGTCGTCGTCGTCGTCGTCGTCGTCAGTCGTATCTAGACACCATCCACTAAAGGATAGTGGAGAGGTTCTTTTCATGACATTGGCTCCTAACAACCAGTCAGGTAAGGCAATGCCAGATACTGTGTTTGTAGGGATTATTACTATTATTATTATTATTATTATTATTATT
>JBAHVQ010218005.1:0-11361 GCA_036872915.1 Nanipora kamurai
CCCACGGTCTGCGGGGTGTCACTAGTACAATAAGGTTCCTGAGGGGGGAAGGGCAGTACAAAACAAATATTACAACACTTGTCGAGTCTTCTTTTTGGGTGTTTTTTTGTCATCAGTTTTTCTTTTGGCAGTCTCATTATACGTTTCCATCGATTTACGTCTCATTTCTTCCTGCTCTTCGTTCTTGCGAGCAGAATCTGCTTCACTTTCCGCATTCATACGCCGTTCATATTCCGTTGCACAAGCACAAATCTCATCAAGCAACTTGTCAAGTTCGTTTTCTTTAACGTCTATGCCTGAGCTTCTTTCTTCTATTGACATTTTTCTCACAAAATTGCCTCTTAGCACATTGTATCTGTCACGAACTGACCTTTTATTTACGTTGAACTTTGGTCTTTCTAAGGAATTCAAATTGTTGGCAATTTCATCCCATGCACTGCCACTTTCTCGTGTACAAGCCTTGTATTGGTAGGGTACTACATTTCAGAGTTCAACGCAGAGTAAAATATCGTGTTCATCTATCCATTGAAATGGGGACCTGTCATAGTGTAAAGACATCCAGTTTACGTAATTATTTGTAACTTTAAAATTGATTTGTTACTGTTAAAGTTACAGTTCATTTTTGTTTCAAATTATTCTTTGTCAACATGTATGAATCATTGACTGCTTAATGATCAGCACATTAAACAACAAAAAATAAACAATATGTATGCAAAATGTTTAATGTTGATTAAAAGTACTGATAATAATACTGTCAAAACCTCTTGTCTAGCAGAAAACCTAGCCTTTAATTAACCTTCTTAATTCTCTGTACTTTCTTGCTGCATCCTTGGCTTGGAAGCTTTCTACATCAGGTAAGTGACGGGCACATTCTCTTCTAGAATCTTCGCAGAGATAGTCATCTGTCATATCCAGCACACCAGAAGCTTCAGCAAGTTCTTCAGGGCTTAACTGCCAGCCTTTGTCTTCTATTCCATATTCCTCTGGACAGTTATGTATTACATTAGGGATCCCATCAGGATCAACGTCTCCCTCTGTAATCTACTTCTTGAATTGTTCCACAACTCAACAAATAAATCACTTTCCCTTTGAACAATAGGGATATAGACGTAGGCAAGTATATTGCGGTCAGACTCGTCTTCAGGGTTATAATATCCCTGTTCTAACAGCTGAAGGAGTTGAAACTTAAAGAATTTTTCCAAACTTTCGTGTAGTTCCCTCCACCAGCGCTCAATTCTGATCAGGTTGCGCGATCACATCAAGCAATTAAGGTTTTAGTTATCCACTAGCCAATTTTGAAACTTTCAAGGGTTTACTTTTCAATCTATTTGATGGAAAGTAACTATCTGAACAAGTTTGGGGGAAATTATGGAAGAAAAGATCAAGGTTTTTTGTTGATTTAGGACTCGCTTAAGTTTTATCCTTCAGTATAGAGTAGTCAATCGACATCTAGTGTTAGTCCGGTCACATGTAAAATTGAGAAGGTAGCGGGTATTGTGTAAAACCATTGTTTTGATTGGTTCGAGAACAATTATTTTGTTTAAGCAGTCAATAAAATAATTGACTAATATTTATCACATTTTAATAATTTAATAATAAAATAAGTGACTAATATTTATCCTCGGCTTCGCCTCGGGCAACAACGGCGGTCTCGCGGCCAGAAAACCCACTGCTTTCACGAGGGCCCAGTAAATAAGTGTTTTATTATATACCAATAGTTTTATTAGTCAAAGAAACAAAGCAAAGAACAAGTGAACGAAAAAACGGGAAATATTTTATTGTTAAAACGTTAATTAAATTAAACACTGCACTTACTTAAAGCGTCTTTTTGTTGCATAGCGGTTTTTCAAAGCACCTACTGTGTTTTTAAGAAAAGAAATAACCTTCTCGTGTCACGACAGTTACCCATAATTTTTAGAACCCAACAACTATGGCCTAATGTTAAACATTGATTGGTTCCAACCTTTTAAATTCAGTCCATATAGTGTTGGTGTTATGTATTTGATAGTGATGAATCTACCACGTGAAAAGCGATTCAAGCCAACTAATGTAATTGTTGCTGGAATTATACCAGGTCCAAGTGAACCAAAGTTACATCTGAACACATTTCTGACTCCCCTTGTTGCAGAAATTAATATTTTTTTGGAAAGAAGGATTATGAGTTACACCATTTGGTTAACAATCTCCATAACATTTTCCCGAAATTCTACTGTGTTGCTTGTGACATTCCTGCAATAAGAAAGGTTTGTGGGGTTACAGCGTGTAGTTCCAGTTTGGGCTGCTCAAGATGTACAAAGAGGTTCCCAGGCAATTTTGGTGAGAAAATGAACTTCTCTGGCTTTGAGATAATGGCCTTAAGGACTAACGCTTTGCAACCACAACAAGCACAAGAAACTCTTAATGCTACTACTTTACAAAGAAGGCAGACTTTGGAAAAACAACATGAAACCCGATATTCAGAGCTAGTGAAACTGGAATACTTTGGTTGTATAAAGTATCATGTAGTTGATCCAATGCATAATTTATTTCTTGGGACAGTTAAAAATATTACAAAAAATATGCGACTCGACTTAGAAAAAGCATTGCTTACAAAATCCCAAATGGAACAAGTCCAAACAGAAATTGACAAGCTGAAAGTACGATCATTTATTGGTCGAATTCAAAGAAAGTTCCAATCATGTTATGGCAGCTTCTCTGCAGATCAATGGAAAAACTGGACAATTATTTATTGGATATTTTGCCTATGTTACATCATACAAAAAGAGGACCTTGAACCGTGGAGATTATTTGTTTCGTCTTCCCACTTGCTCTGTGGATGGTTTATAACTAAATCAGAAATTGAAGAAGGTCATGCTATTTTGCTAGATTTCTGCAAGGAATTTAAAGAGAAATATGGTAAAGATAAAGTAACGCCGAACATGCATTTACACACACATTTATTCGGCATTATTCTTGATTATGGCCCTGCTTATTTTGGCTTTTTGGATTTGATTTGGATTTCAATGGCATTTTGGAATCATTTAAAACCAACAATAGGTCTGTTGAAGTTCAAATGATGAAGAAGTTCACTGAACAACAAGTTTTGCAGGAATTTGTACTACCAACTGACTATGCTGATGTATTTGGTAAATTTATTACAATGTTGAACAATCCTAAGCAGAGTGGTACCTTGCAAGAAACTAGTGCAAACTTCATTAATTTTGATATCCTCAGCTTTACATCTGGTCCAGTCGAAAAGTCTTATCTTTGGGTCGATACAACATAACATTACCATTGCATTGACCCCCGAGTGATTGATTATTTACCTGTCGAGTACATCCCAAACTTGAAAACAGTTTACGGTAGTTTCTTGCCAGACAATTTTTCACTGGAAGGTGTGAATGAGTTTTATGAAAGTTTTGGATCCGTTCAATGCAATGGCATGATATATGGCTCATCCGAAACCCGTCTTCAAAGAAGCGCATATGTACTTGCTAGTTGGTGCTGTTTAGATGACAACATTGACACAAATTGTGGTGATGTTCGGCTTGGTGTTGTCGACTTTTATATGAGACAAACTATTAAAGTCAATTGGAAAATGCAGACAATTATTCTGGCTGCAGTCCGTTAGTTTAAAGCTCACCCAGTTGGGAATGAAATTGGAGAGCCCTTAGAAATATGGTGCAGGAATATATTTGGAATAGATGGCCCAGCTTTGTTTATTCCTATTCAAAGGATTTATGGATTGTTTATTCCTATGTTTGAGAAAATTGAAAATAAAAACTTTGATTTGTTTCAATTGTTGTTCATCTTACGTGTAACTGTTTAGATTGGTACAGATCTTTATTAAAGTTTATTGTTGATCACATTGGTCAATCTAAGTCTTCAATTAACCTTCATCTAAATGCTCATTTAAGATGGCCAGCTGCATCTGTTAATCTGTGATAAATTTATAGCAAGAGTTCTGAAATCAAAGTACATGTACGTTCGTTTCATGTGTGTTTTAATTGATATACTTCTGAAACCATCCTCAACCGAAGTGGCATTTCAAGAGGTAATTGAAAAAATTTGCGAGCTGAGAATTTACATGTGTACAGTGTAGTAATTAAAATGAAATTAAAAAGAAACTTCGAATAGGGATAGCTTAAGTAGAAGAATGAACTCGAGTGGAGAATAATGATGTTAGATGTTACTCAGAGTGACGAACCATAAGGGACAAGTAGAGAAACATCTGCGGTCGGACTAGAAAACCGAAGGTCGCGGGTTGGAATCCATGCCGAGCCAAGTAGAGTTTTCTCTACTTGCTCATTATGGTTCGTCACTCGGAGTAACATCTAACATCATTATTCTCTACCCGAGTTCATTCTTCTACTTATGATATTTAATATCAGATAGGATTTAAATGTCCCGATATGGAGGAAACTAGTATGTGTTTCGAAATATCAAGAGCCCAAGTAAGATCATTTCGCGTCCAGCTCCCAACTTGACCTGTACAGTAGCTCAGTTGGTAGAGCGTCGGACTAGCCAACCGAAGGTCGCGGGTTCGAATCCGTACACGGCCAAGTAGAGTTTTCTCTACTTGTTCCTTAAGGGTCGTCACTCGGACTAACATCTAATATCATTCAAATAGGGGTGATAATTTTAAATTGTAAAACAACCTTAGTTTCCCAATTGTGAAACGACATTTGTTTAATATTTACCCAGATGCAAATTTGACATCAAATCTGACAATACATTTGCATCACAGATCAATGTCTTCAAACCAATTGCAAGTCGATGTCAGATTTGAATTTGTGTAAATCGGCTGAATATCTGAAGTAAATCCATGCCAACTTTGCGACACATATACCATGCCGTAGTAAATATGTAGCGAAACTGGGCTATGGTATTTACGTTAGATTTGTTGATGCCTAAAATCTGTTCAAATCTGTATCTTAAAATTTACGTTAGATTTGTCGACGCCTTAATCTGTAAATCTGTTTATTCACCCAGTCAAACACACTGTTCAGTCGCCGTTGTCGCGCGACCACACATTCGCTGTAAAACCGTAATGTTGACCAAATTCCAGATGTAGTTTTTGACGACGACATCACCAGATATTGTGAAGTATAAGTACACACTGATTGCAACTGTGTCTTATACTTTTATAGCAACAACAAGAAAAAGATGGCTAACTCTATCCAGATAGTGGCGAATCCTTGGCAAATTACTCCGGTTAAAGGATGAAACACACTGTGCAACCGCTTTGGTCGCCCGGGCCACTGCGACTTCTTTGCGCGGTTGCTAATTTAAGGCCCATTTATATAAGATATTTTGGGCACGGTAGGACTGATATTTGGGCTCGGCAATTTAGCCGTACCGAGACCTCCATCAATGGTAGTACTCGCCACGGCTAATTTTTTGGGCACGAGTACCCAAATTTTAGCAGGTCCGCACCGTTTATACTGATCTAATTGCCCGTGCCGTACCGAAAATAGAGCGGTAGTCGTGCCAACATTTTAGCCGTGCCGTGCCGTGCCGTGCCGTGTCGAAAATAGTGTTTTGAATAATCCTATTTTTTGTTGCAAAGACTTAAGTAGGGAAGGTCGGAATTTTTATTTTTAATCTAGTGCCTATGCAACACAATGACGTCCGTTCCAAAACCATATCTCAATTTCCAGCAGCACCGATGTTCCAAACAGTATTATTGTATAAGCAAATTAACAACTTAGCCACAAAACTAAAGGACATGGCCTTGATTACGGCCAAATATATCTTACATTGAAATCCGATTTGCGATTGAAATAAATAGGTATTTTTTCGGTCGAATCGTCACGTTAAAATCATGCAGGGTCGGAAAACGGAAACCCAGATAAATTTTTTTGGGCACGTCAATAAAGACCAACTCTCATGGAATGAGAATAATTTTTGTGAAGAAAAGTTGCAGCTTATAATCCAAGAAATACGGCAAAAGTGTTTCGCGAAGTTTCTCTTTAAAAACACGCTGTGTTCAATCAGCTTCCAGTGGATTCTGATTAAATCTTATCTACGATTGTGAAAAAGACTCGGTGATCTTGTGTAGGGTTAATGTGAAATTTCAACTCCACCAGGAAGCTCTGCTTTTCTATCGTAGTTATAGACAGTAATCGCGGTATTTTTTGGAAGATGTACAGAATCACAAATTCAAATTGCAAAACAGAAACGTCTTTTAGTTTGAGTTTCAGAAGTTTTCTTTCCATTGATCAACAGCGTAACTTCGAAAATCACAGTATTGAAGTGTAATTTTAACCTCTATAATCCACTCGGCCAGCAATTACATTAGCTTTTTTCTAAAATTAATTTTATTGTTTAAAGTTCTTACAAAATTTACATATTATTCTCATCGCTGCTGCTGATTTAAATACTGTTTAGATTGTTAACCTGTTATATGAAATTAGATAGCGTTTTCATGCAATAAATTAAGATATCGAGCACATTTAATTTCTATTCAAGACTTTCGCAGCAATGAGACACGGCAGAACAAATGCACCACCGAAGATAAATGTGGCCAGGACATGGTTCTTAACAGAGTCCAATAGTGCTGTTTCTGGTCTGGAATGTTGCTTCTCTGTGTTGGTTACAGGCTCGTGGTACTCACTTACGTCTTGTGATTTGTGGATATCATTTTCATGATCACTACCTTCAGTAATGGCGTAGCTTGTGTTACCGTCTTCAGCCTCGTTGGAATCTGTGCTATCATCATACCTGACGACGTCTTCAGAAGTAAGATTTTTCATTGAAATATAACTTTTGGTTTTGGTATCTGGATCACTGAACAGAAAGAACTCATGAGGAAAGTCGTCTTCATCTTCGTCTTCACCATCATACATGTCGATGTCGTCTGGATTAAGATCTTTCATTGAGATGAGCTCTCTGCTGGTTTTGCTATTTGGGTTAGTTGACATAAAGAACTCGTCTGGGAAGTCGTCATCGCCTTCGACATCATCGTTTTTGCAGCTACGGTTTTCTCTCCTGTCAATGCTATCGTTAGGTTTCTGGTCTTTTATCCGCACAAGGTTGGTGTCTCCGTTGCAGGCAAGCGTTTGGGTGGTAGGGCAGTAACCGTAGTTCTTTTTTTCCGAAGAACTATCTAATTCCCAGTCTTTCGTCGCAACAAGGTTGGTGGTGTTTTGAATCACACACTCTACTGGTGTAACTTTGGATTCAACCTCAACATTTTCACCCGACGAGTCAGCCAGTTTCCAATTCTTAATCTTATCAAGGTCGGTCGAGTCATCCTCAAGGCTACTTGATGACGTAGCTAGACGTTGATCATCGACAAATTCGTCGGGGTGTACATCTAATTTCTGGATTCTCGTTTGAGCTTGGTTGATGACGTCAATGTTCGGTTGGTCCTTTACCCTACTTTGAATATGTTTGGAAAAAATACCAACTGCTGATAGAAGCGCTTTATTTTCAATATGTTCGGTAATCAGGCTATGAGCAGAAACCGGATTTCTCTCATCACCAGCCACATTATTATGTTCCAGGTCTTTCATTTGATTAGTTATGGTCGAATTGTTGTCATGACAACGATTTGGTGTTTCTTGACATTCGCTCGATAGACGATTCGATGTTGAATCGTTCATTTGTGCGAGAACACGCAAATTAACCTGCTGATCATCAAGTGAGGAAGGACGACTTTTGTCATCACCAACCAGGTAGCCAGGGTTCGAGTTTTTCTTCTCAATACTATTTGTAGTATCGTTCTTTCCCAGATCAAGTGATTCAGGGCTTGAGCCATATCCGGCGGAATCAATTGGTTCCCAATCGTCCTCGCTCAGAATACACATGACATTTCCGTGTCCGTTCCCGAGTACAAAGAATTCATCTGGAAAATCTTCATCACTGTCATCGACGACTTTGATACAAGTCACTGGTGAATGGCCAACACTTTTGCATAATTCACCATCTTTTGGTGTGACAAATTCGGACTTCTGATCTTTCAAATCCCCTGTCTCTGTGTTCATCTGGATGTGATCCGCAAGTGGACTAGTCTTATGCTGGCAGTAGTTAGCATGGATTGAGCATGTGTCGTAGTCGTCATTGAGATTAGGGATCTCGAATCTGTTGGCATCACAGCCTTTGGGACATTTTTTACCATTTCCATTAAGAGTTGTCTTCTCTGATGGAACAGTGACTAAATGTGACAAATTTTGTGAATATATAAGCATGTATTTCTCGTGTTGATCTTCTGGTAGAACGCACTTTTCTGTGTTTTGGTAGTGGTATTCAGCCTAAATGAAAATGTTGTCCATTATTAGTAAATTAATTATGGAAGGTGAAAGTTTCGACATGTAGGGGATAACTGAATATAGAAAACTTTGATTGTATGGGGGATGCAGAATCGGCTATGGTGCTGCAGAGGGAGAAGGAATGTGAAGGAAGAAAAGACATGTGACAGACAGATAGCCGTCAACTAGCCTACCATCTACAACCTCTCTTTAGAAAATATACTTGAACAAGAAAGTCCGAACTCATTACTCACTTTGATAGCATGAATCGATGATTCTTCCAAATGAGCCAGAGAAAATACCCAAGTACAACCAACGCTTTTTCCATAGCATGTAGTTCCAGTAAGTCCTTGATATTTTCTAACGGAGGAAACATCAATACAAAACGATCAATGTCAATATCCAAGTAAATCTAGGATATACGTTGTCCGGCGAAAACAAGAGCTTCCAGCTCCATTCTACCACGTTTACTTGTATTTTGAATAAATTTCTGTGTCGGATAAGGGATTTTTGTTGCACTAAAAAACAACTACCCGGAGTCAAAGGGAGGAATGTCTCCCAGGAAGAAATGATCTCGAGGGATGAAGGAGCTTAGCCACTGACCCCCAGCAATAGATGACCCCACTCACTTATGCCCAGAGATAAGTAACTCCTTAAATTTCATTATTCCAAAATTGTAAATTAAAGCGAACCCTGATCCAAACACTAAAGGAATGTTTAACTTTACCAGGTTACAAAATGCCGACCATTTCAACGGTTACTGGGAATCAGTGACCGTGGTGTACTAAGCACCGGGGACATTGCTTCCCCTGTCACCGGCAGAAATCGGTAAATCAACCTGGAGATGAAAAGAAGCTGAGTAAGATTACTCTACCATGATGTAGTTGATCCGAAAAATGATAAAAACTTTCGGTACATTAATTTATAATGCGCGAACCCGGTTGATCTGATTCCTTCCGCTTCGAACTTTCGTACACTGTTAAAAATAATTCCATTTTTACAGAAAAAGGTACTCTAAAAAGTTACTGTTCAGATACTGTAGTTATGAATTACAGTATTATTTACTGCCAAACAAGCCATTTCACGTTTTTTCCAGAAAAAATACAGTAAACCTTCACTTTTGACATGCTGCAATTACAAATTACAGTGTCATTTATTGTAAGAAAACCATTAACTTTACTGGTAATTTAATTAATGCCCGTAAATTTACAGTACTTAATCTTGTGTCCCAGCATTCAATATATTTTACGGTAAATTTGCAGATTTTTTTAACAGTGTATTGAAGGCATATTCGAACAAAATGTGAACCGTTTTGTAAATAACATTTTTTCAGAAAAATTGTCTCTTATTTACTTGATCCAGTCGACAGCGAAAGCATCGAGCCCTGAAAAGTCTTTAAAGACTCTAAAATCTGAAATTCTTTTTAGCTTAGCAAGTAGAGGTTTGTAACTGCGAGCAGAAATTTACTATTTTGGTACTGGTTTGAATCAACACAACCAAGTATCGAAAACAGTCCGTGGCAGTGTAACACTTAGCTGAACTTGCAGTTTGTCTACAAAACAATGATATTATTTCTCAAGCTTTTCGAATAAAAAACAAAAAAACGACATCAATTTACTTTTGTCAAAGTTATCAAAGTTGTCCTTACCCGTGATGCTAGTTTTTTCTGTGAGAAAAGTGAATTTGTGCTTCTGACAGGTTGATGTGTCCCCTGAAAAAGAATTGCCCATATTGCTTACCATCACCAAACTTGCAAACTTCGCAAATCTAAAGTTTATAAACTGAATTTTGTTAAGCTATGTATTATTGTGCTGAAAAATGTCAAAGAGCTGCTCAGCAGATATATTTCCATGAGCTGACTTCTACAAAGCTAAAACAGACAGTGCCAAAACATTTTTCAACGCACCAAGTTGTTTTCCATTTTTCCACTTGAAAGTTTCGTTGACACTTTTTTCAACCCATCTGTGTTGAGATATGTTGTAGAGAACAACAGAACGATCGTCTTTCAGTGTAAGAAGACACTGTAGGGAGGTCTCATTGGTGGAGTGATTACAGTTCGGTTGAAAACTACCAGTGGTAGAACTTTTCGGTGAGCTGCATATCTCCTCGACGCCTTCGATGAGATCATCCAAAAAGCTTGTGCTTTTGATTGTCGCAGTCGTGATTGCGTAATCGGAAGTCTCCGACGTAAGATCGTTCCCTGCCAAAGACAAGAACGTCGCTATAAACAGAGTTTTTAATAATATTTCTGCGAAAAACATTTTCTACAGCAAAGCGCAAATCATATGAACTTTCATCAAAACGAAGTTTCACGTAATGCTACGTTGCTAGGATACGCTTACGCGATTTAATTGTTACATCATAATTAGTGCCTTCACGTTACTGTGAAAACACCAATCAGGACGAGGCAATTATGACGTAAGGATGAATTTGCAATTTGAAATATGAACTTTATTAGTCTAATAAGGAAATATTAAAAGTCTTAAATAAAACTAAATAAACTGAGGTAAAAGTCAACCTCTCTAGCGTAAAACGTGGCAGTGAATTTTTTTCATTTTTTCTATTTTCTAGGTCCCTCCAATAAGCATTTTAAAATGAGGTCGATAAAATGTACTCTTTTCAATAAAAATAAAAGTGGTTCGACTTCGTAACTAAAATATACACGCTGTGATTCGATTTTCTTGGCCGTTATTTCGTTAGTCATTGCCAAATTGTCGGGATATGACGTGTGCTTTCATTCTCTTCAAATCTCCCGTATGTGAAGACTTGTTTATTTCAGGGTTGTACGTTGGCTTTTTTGAAGCCAAATTTTTCAATTTTGGCTTTTTATTTTCTTTGCTGGCTTGAGAAAATTTTTTTTTTGCATTTTTGCATTTTTTTGGTTTTTAAATTACTTCATGTGGATTCTCAAGAATACTTGTCATTTTGACTAAACAATTATTGCCTGAGCATGCATGAGAAAGCGGATCATCTAATTTTTTCGTATCCAATCATGTTGCTTGGTTTTCAGCCAATCACAAAGTTGAAGAGGCATCCAATAGAAAAAACCTTGTGTCAGTGTGTTCGCAGAGGTCCGCCCAGGTGGAAACTATAAATTTGAAATATAAATTTGAATTGCAAAATAATTATT
>JBAHVQ010218016.1:0-11360 GCA_036872915.1 Nanipora kamurai
TATTTATTTATTTATTTATTTATTTATTTATTTATTTATTTATTTATTTATTTATTTATTTATTTATTTATTTATTGTTGGCGTTAATGAGTGGCGGATACGTTTGGGTTCAACCGCCCAACGGCCACAAGGATGATATCCAAATATTGTACATTTGAGAAGGGAGGGTTAAGAGCCCTTATGAACCTTACCTTATCTTCCTGCGATATTCTCCCTCCTCTTGTTGGTTCAGTCATTGTAACGTTCACTCTAGCTGCACACATATGAAAACGTTTTAAGTGCTATCTTGTGCAATTGTATGTACAACATACACCCAAACGTTATCATTAATTGACTTTTTATTTTATTTTCGTTGATTTTTCCACTTTTCTCATTGAATTTTGATTGAGGCTGATGAAGTTCCATAAATGTTATGTTTTTACACTAAACTTCAGTTTAACAGAATGTTTAATTACTTGTTGTAAATGAATTTCCTTTTGACACGACTAAAATTCGATTGACGTTATAGAAGTTTGAAAAGCGAGTTTGAAGATGCGAATCACTCAAATAAACATCGCTTTTGCTTTAATGAAGGGCAAAAGCTGTATATTAAACTCAGATTTAATTACTTAAAATGAACAGTTTTTTTCTTAAAATAACTTAATTGACAAAGACATTAATACCCAAAATTAAACCCTCTTTGCATACAATCGAACTCAATAAATTCAACTCATTATCAGTTAATTTGGCATCTACTGTACATCATTTGTTGTCTAAAAACTATTAACATCTGCCGCTGTTTAATGCACAAAATTTTATTGTGACCAGCTCATCCACATCCATTTCTAATATTAGACCAATGAACCTGTAATCAGTTGGTCTCCAGTACAAAGCAAACCAGTGATCCAACTTTAGACTAGTTGTGACAGCATCTCAGATGAGCACATTTCTAGCAGAAGCAGAATTTTCTACTGTACAGTGCATGTTTTTCTCTCTTCCCTACAGCTAACAATGCTTATTCTAAAAACCCACGTATGCTTTTCTCTCTTCCATAGAACTAACAGTGCTTATTCTAAAAACCCATGTATGTTTTTCTCTCTTCTCTAGAACTAACAGTGCTTATTCCAAAAACCCATGCATGTTTTTCTCTCTTCCCTAGATCAAACAATGCTTATTCTAAAAACTCATGTATGTTTTTCTCTCTTCTCTAGAACTAACAGTGCTTATTCCAAAAACAACCCATGCATGTTTTGTTGGCTTGGCAGCCTGCTAAACACAGATAGTCTTAGACAGTGCAAGCCAGAAAAAGCTTTAAATACCTAATAAAATTTCAATTTCTAGTCATAATTTTTGACTTGTGGATAACATACTAATTTTGAATTCTCACCTTGAAGCTGTTATGAGCATGTAGACGTGTTGTAGAATTTCGGCGAGTTTAATTTAAAGGATTTTATTAAAATGACTGTATCTTGGTTCTCGAATGTGAACACGTTATAGTCTTAATGCCCCCCTGCGGGCCCAAAAAAAATGTTAATTGATATAACTTATTAATTTATCAAGTTTTTACACTCCCCCATTGACCAGTGTTCTAAGATTGTCTATCACTGGTCAGTCAATTTTATACGGTCGTTGGCGACGATAGCTGCGGCTCTCTTGCATCTCGGACTGGCTGCTGTACTGAGTCCAGCGTTGTCATCCTTGAACTTCGGTGATTCCGGCTGATTCGCCCCCTCGTGCCATACCTCCGCGGCTCACAAATTGTAGAAGATATCGCATGAACACGTCTGTATCCATACTTCTCAAACTCCTTAATAACTCACGAAGCCAAAACAAAAGGAATACATATTTAATCAGTACTTGGAAATCCGAGGAAGAATACAGCTGAATTTTACCAACTTTCTTCCCAATTTTCCCCCAAAGTACGCGTGAGTTTGAGAAGTAAATTCAAACACTCGTCAGTTATTCTTACTCCGACCTCTAAACACCTCGAAGTCCGTTAAAAAACTCGGTTATCGCCTCGTTTCTCAACTCGCTTCTCAGTGTTTAGAAATCGGAGGGAGAACACTTACTCGTGTTTGAAATATTACTTGAAAAAAGCTCCAAATAAACTGCCCCACTCGATGCGCATGTAAAGAGTGCCACGTAAGTTTTTGATGTTTCCTGTTCTCCAATGCGGTGGATCCTTCCGTATAGTGGTCCAGGAAAATCGACACCATCGCAACTGGAAACATACTCTTCACAAACACGCATTCAGTGATTCATGAACTGAGTAATGTCTCAACTGAAACTTTCTGCAGACAGTGCATTGAAAAGTTCACCTTTGACCGATTGTCGCCCCTTAATGATCCAATACCTTGATCTAACTTCGGCTAGAGTTTCCTTGAGACCGTTGTGCAGAACATTATCGTGGCATTGTCGGATGATGGGGGTGGTCAGGCAGTTATGGAGAGGTAAGAAGGCTGCAAACTTTGAAACATAAGGAAGTGCTGCATTGCCCAGTTGCCCTTTACATCGAAGAATTCCTTTTCCGTCAGCGAAAAGGCCTAGTTATTTCTCCATTTGAGTTCTATGAATGTTTCGTTGTGCTTCCTTGACCCATAATATTTCTGCACCATTCTTTTCAGAGGCGGTAGGAATGCCGGTCGTTCTAGTTCTCCCTCGAATACGGTTTACAAATCTCGACTTTGTCTCGACAAAGTTCTTGAAACAATACCTTTATTTCGATGAAAGTAGGTGAGAGATTTCCAAGAGGGTCAAAAACTTTGGCTATGACCTTCAGAATGCTCAGTTTAGTTGCTGGTAGTTCGCCGACCAATTTTATCAGGTTGTCAAACTTGTAGACAAATGTATCCTTTTGAAAGTTTCATCTTAGCTCTAGAACCTTTTGTTCTTCACCATCAGCTTGCGTTTGGTCAGGCCCTAATGCTAACATGGTATACGTCATGCCTTCTTCGACGACGTCTTCCTTGTGTGTCCAGTTAGGCTGTTGGTTGAACTCTAATTCTTGGTCTCGTATGCGTTGCCGAACTTCAGACAAACTGGAACACCACTTATGTAAGTTGAATCCCCAGCTCTCATTATCTCGTTTAACTCACGACAGGTCATGAACGCTTTATCAACGGTGGATTCTCCAGAGCTCAGGTCGTCTGCGTATAGGCCATCGAGTATTTTTCTTGAAAGCGAAGGGTTGTCCATGAGATAGTTTGGTATTCAGGAGGTATTCGATAGTGGCGCTTAGTATAAAAGAACTTGACGTGACTCCAAATACGACTTTGTAAAACTAGTTGGTAGACGACTTGCCCAGGGTCGTCCTCGATCACATCATCAAACCAAAGAAAACGAAGAGCAGTTCGATCAGGAGCGACCGACACAATCAGGAAGGCCTTTTCTATGTCTGTCACAAGCGCCACTTTGTTGAATCCGGACCAGAACATCTACCATCTTTGGTAAGAGACATGGACCTTTGTAAAGGCATTCATTCAGAGAAGTGTTGTTGTTAACTTTCGCTGAGGCATCGTAGACAATTCTAAGTTTAGTGGCATTCTTGTCACGTCTGATAACCGCATGGTGAGGCAGGTAACGCATTTTACATGTAAATGGACTGCTATTATTCACTTTCTAAATTATACCCGTTTCGAGTTGATCTTTAACGACTGAGCCATATTCACCAATGATTCCTTCCGCCCGTAGTCTGCCAACGAGGGATGCCAATCGGTTTCGGCTCAGTTGATAGTTGTCAGGCAACGTTGCGTGCGTTGGTTTCCAAGGTAATTTCACCTCATAACGACCATCCTTGAAATTAACATTGTTAACAAACTGTTCTTGAACGCTTTCCCTCATCTGGAGAGATTCCAATGGCTTCTAGGTACCAGAATCGGCGCAGTTGCTTTTCCAGTTGCTTATGTTCGGTGGTGGCACTGGATACAGTGAACATGGGTGCTTGAGAGATTAATTTGAGTAGATTCGTAATCTGTTGCGTCATGAACCGGGCCCGAAAGAACCCATCCCAATTTAGTTTCAACGGCTACTGGGCCAAACTCCCCCGTCTCGTCATGCCGGTTAGAAATTGCCAATAACAATCAGCTCCAACAGGGATTCCTACGTCAGACCCGTCACTGTTCTCAGAACCTGAGTCTAACAATGTTAGTTCACGAAGATGAGGGTAATTTCGTGAGGCAAATTCAATGGTTTGATTCTTTAGCGGTGCACAAATTGTTGGGATGATAAACGCGTTAAATTGGATAGTTTCATCAGTCTCCGCCCCTTTCCCACTGAGTTGCACCAGGTCTTGTGTTTCTAGATGACCGACATTTGAGCCGAACGTTCTGATCATGAGCGTTTCTTTCTTTATAGTACGTAGTTTTAGTGGTTCTTTGATGTGAAAGGAAACGTACGAGCGTTGACTACCACTATCAAATATTACTCTCGCTTGAACTGAATTCCCTGGGTCACTGCTGTTGAAAACAGTCGCTTTGGTCGGCAGGGGCTTTGGAAAGTTTTAAAAGCTGTGGGTGCTCTATTCCAACCCTATGTTAAGGCCAGTGGCGGATTACCCTATAGGCTGAAGTCTACAGGTCCCTTTTTTAAATAGGCCCGTGAATGTCACGAAGTAGATTTGTTTGATTTTTTGTTATCCCAAATCAGACTTGAAACATTAAATGTATTCAATGTATGGCTCTATAGAAAATACATGTCATTACTGTTTCAAGGCGAGAGAATATGATCCATGAATTCTACTTAGCCTACAGGTCCCATAATGATGACTGGTAATCCGTCACCGGATAAGGCATTAAAGTAAAACAAGTGTTAAATTAGTAGCAATTGATGATCCAGGCGGAAAACGAACTCGAGTTTAAAATATGATGGCCCAGACAATATATTTAAATAGAGGCATAACAAAGACATATATTATGAAAATATTTAATGAACTGACGTTTCGTCGTGAGTATTATCACATCATTTCTATTTTTGTAAATAGCCTACGATATTTAAGCCGAGACTTTGTAATTTTATCTCACTCTGAAGATGTTCAGTTCATTAAATATTTCATATATATGTCTTTGTTATGCCTCTATTTAAATATATTGTCTGGGCCATCATATTTTTAACTAAAGTATTAAATTCTTTGACATTAATAATTTTGAATCAGTTTTTTTCCTCAAACAGTACTAAAATCCTCCAAAAATCCCTATTCGTGTTTCACTGCATACAAATGCTTTGCAAAGTTCGTCAATGTTTAAATCGTTGTGGGTGTCCTTCCTATAGAGGACACCCACACTCCACCCACGGCTTCCAAAGCCCCAGCTTTGGCGGTTTGCAAAAGCACAGAAGTTCTCGCATCGATGAACAAGGTGGCTGTTGAATTACCTTCATTTTTGATCGGTGGTTTGGGGTCAACGTTTTGTGGAGGTGAGTAGAGGTGAATTTGATTTTTGAGGTCGCAATGGTGGAATGGGGTGTTGACGACTGTGGCATTTATAACAAGACTTTGATGGACAATCTTTAGCGAGGTCCGATTTATGACAACAAAGAAAACACCATCCTTGAATGTAAAGCTTCGGAAGTTTTGTTCGATTTGTTGATGTTGTGGCGCCAGTCGTTTCTTGTTGAGATTGAAAGCCGTTGGCGGGAGTCCCATTTGTTATGATTGATTGCAGTGGCGACGTTACCAACAGAAGTCGTTTGAGCGAGGCATTTAATTTTAAAATTGTGATCTGAATCAGTTCCCTGAATTCACCCGCGTCATTGATTTCCTTTTCGATATTTTCTTCGTTGACCAGCTGGAGAATAGCGTCGTCGAGTGCCTGTAATGTTCACATTTGATTGTTCAGAGTAATCTTCATACACTCGATGTTGTTGATGTCTGGATCTTCTGCCTTCACTAATCCTTCAGCAGTTGAACTAAGTTTCTTAATGTACAAAAGGTTTGGGAAACTACCGGAACTTAAAAATGGTTAAACTGACGTTTCGAGAGAAGGGCCTTCGTCGGAGTGAAACGTGTCTATCTGTTTCACACTGACGAAGGGCCTTCGCTCGAAACGTCAGTTTAACCATTCTTAAGTTCCGGCAGTTTCCCAAACCTTTTAATTATCTAGCAGCCCTCTACTTTTATTTCTTGATGTACGATCGGTGGCCCGCTCTGATTCGAGTCTGTTTCTTGAGGTCAGACTCCATCTTTCTAAATCCCAGATCATCCGGTTGTCGAAGGACCGCTTAGAATTTTGGCGAATTTAATTTAGAAGATTTTATTCATCTGACTGTATCTTGGTTCTCGAATATGAACACATTGTCTTATACTTTCGCGCTAAAAAACGTAATCGCGTGCCCCCCTGCCGGCCAAGGACAAAATGTCAATCGTCCATATATTGTTGTGTAAAATGTTGCAAGATTAAGTTTTTACACTGTGGCTGATGGTGAAACACGTGACCAAATTTGAGGGTGTTTTTCTTCGGAAGCAATGAGCGTATTTAGTTAAATTTTTGGGTTAAGTGCAATTCAACAAGTTTACCAAGTCATGACAAAATTATAGATTTAGTTCAAATTGACATGAAAAAAGTTTTTATGAAAATTTTGTGACTCACGTAACTAAAAAATGAGGGTGTTTTAAATGCCACGTTGCTCAAAGCTGTAGACTTGTTTGAAAACTTAAAATTAAGTGTTTAGATACAACGACAAGCTTAAGTAATGAAAAAATAAAGAAATTTACTATTGCGCTAAAAAAAGAAAACCTTCTTATTATAAAGTAACATAATTTTCCATAGTCAACATACGGATATTTTCATTACTTATTCTGTTCTAACGATACTCAATACTCGGTTTTCTATTAGCTGATTTTAAGTAAAATTTGTGTATAACTAAGTATGACGTTAGATATATTTGTACAAAGTTAATTATATATGTCCGTTTTATACTTTTTTCTGTGTCAGCAGAAAAACCCCCTTTGAAAATCAGATTATTGAATAGGCTACCATGTTTAGAGAAATTTAATTAAAGATTAAGGATTAATTAACGGCTAGCAAGTCTAAGAGTTAGAAGGATTACAAGAGATAGAGAGAGGCATGGAGATGTTTTCATTGAGGGAAGGGTTTCCATCAAAATACGTTTAGTATAGCTTCGGACCGTACTTCATACAAATCTCCAGTAACAGCTTGGGCTGCCCTATTTTGTAATTTTTGCAGTTTTTCTTGAAGAATGAATAAATAAAACTTTTATTTAAACAGGAAATATACTGTCAGTTAACAAGCGAAACTGTTATCAATGGCAAGCCTGTGTTAAATGACCTACACTACTAATAAGTTAATCAAATATAGAATTTAGGTAATCTATGTACAATAAGAAGGATTAAAATCATTAAAAATTTTACAGCCATGATAAAAAAGCTCTCTTAGTAGATCCAGGTTTACTATGGGACAATAATGCAGTTCTCTCGATTTCTGCATTGTCATCCTAGCATTAGCAAAGTAAAAATAATTATGCATACAATCAGAAGAAGTTTTGTTTAAACATTTCTTAACGGTATTTAAAACATGGGACTTGATGACTATTTAGAACGGGATCCAAAGAGAACAATTTCAGTTTTACTCTTGTGGAGTATAAGCATGTTGCCAATAAGTCAATGTTGAATGTGGTTCATTTCCGAAGTTAAAACAGTCTGAATATCATCGATTGTCTGGGAAGAATAGAAAATAACTGTATTATCTGGTTAACCAGCCAAACGCTTTTCTAAGGTCGATGAAAACTACACCAGTTGTCAGCCCCATTTCGGTTATACGTCTAATGCTGTCCGATAAGTGCAGAGAAGTGAGCTCCGTCGAATAATTCTTCCGAAAGCCACATTGCACAGCGTTCAGAATATTATTGTCAGACAAATATTGGTGCAAAGTTCTGAACCTGCACGCCCCACTCCATGATCTTGGATATCACTGGTAAAGCTAATATCGGGGTGTAGTTGTCCATTTCTGTGCTCTTACCCGTTTAAAAAAGGTATTACTTTAGCTTCTTTCCATAATCGAGGAACAATACCTTGAGTAAAGGAGGCACTAATGGTGACTGACAGTGGTGCAATAATATCAGCCGAGACTTTTATTAAAAGTGTTGGTATTTGATCCAAAACAGTCGATTTACATGTAAGTGGACATTATCGATGAAGGAAATTTTCAAGTGCGAGGATACTGTAATTTTAAGACCCAACTGGGACCTGTTGCGAAAAACGCAACATCGGGCCTTCCAGGTGGGAATCGACCCCGCGACCTAGCGAATTTAGCGCAATGCTCTAACCAATGAGCTACGAAGACCGTTGCCGAGAGCATGGTGCCGAATTCTGAATTTATTATGGGTAATTAATAAATATCATCACACTCAAAAATTTGCTTCATTGAAAATGTTCACTTAAATGCTATTGAATGTAAATGCCACAATACTTGTTGAATTTACCCAGTTCTCTTCATCGCCATTACCCACAATAAGTACAGAACTCGTGACCATACTCTCGGCAACGGTCTTCGTAGCTCAGTGGTTAGAGCACCGCACTAGATTCGCAAGGTTACGGGTTCGATTCCCAGCCGGAAGACCCGATGTTGCATTTTTCGCTACAGGTCCCAGTTGGGTCCTAAAATTACAATATCTTCACACTCGAAAATTTCCTTCATCAGTAATGTTCACGTAAACGTTATTAATCGAATGTAAATGCCACAATATTCGATTTACATGTACCTGACCTAAGGGACTTCAGATGCAGAGATACAAATGTACCTGATACATTGTTAAAAGTAGACTTGAACTTATTTTTCTTGGCCCGAAATGAAATACAGAAGGAGTAATACTGAAGATAAATCCTATATTCTGAAATAATTCTGTGACCATACTGAAGGAATATGCGTTGAAGCCACCAGCAATAAGTTTCTTGTCAGAAATAATAGATCCGTTCACTTTAAAACATCTATTTATTGGATTTCGATTTCTATTTATTGGCACTATCTTCCTAATGGTTTTCCAAAATAGACACGAGTTACCACGATTTTCATCAATAATTTTTCTGACGACTAGAGGACGTTCGTCAAACTCGTTCTCTCAGAAAAACGATTTCTGAGCCCTAGACGGGAATCGAACGCGCAACCTGACGATCGGTGAGACGGTCATCAGAAGGTGAATAAACTTTCTGTGAACAAATTTTCTGTTCAGCATTAAATAATTTTTCTATTAACCCTTTCTTTCTCAACACGGATTCTTTTAGTAACTCTGCTCCGCAGGCACCTATATATACACTAACGTTTTTTGAGCTACTTTTCTGAGCTTTTCTTAGTTGTCCATCTCTTAAACGCATCGGATTTTTAATTGCTGAATTCAGATTTTTAGATTCTGAAGCGTTTTATTGAAATTTCCCCATTATCAATGTGTTGTTTGGGCCTGTTCCATATGAACAGTTCAAATTCTTTACTGTGTTCCTCGCTCGTAGTGAGCTACTGTAACTTCTCCCTCAAACAGGGTTTTTAAACGGAACAGATTATTGTCAACAAGCCATGGCTCTCAGCAGGCTATATGCAAATTTTACGATGGAATGTCACAGGTGACAAGTGTACTACCGAAGGCTAAACTGGCCAAGGTCGTCTGCTGTCTACAAAGCAAAAAAGTTCAGTTTGACTGATCCCACCCTGAATTGAACGGGTTTTGGTTCTATTGTAACAGAATCGACTCGCCACGGATACAAGAAAATCTGACGTCGTTGCTTTTTGAGAAGGCTAAAGATTTCGTACGTAGTCGAAACTGCAAAAGTCTGTAACAAACCACGTTTAATGGAAAGACCAACCTTTGCTCTTAGTCTTCGCTCAACCATTGTGAAAGATTTATGATCAAGCGTCTATTTTCAGCGGAGATACAATATTTGAGTTGAAGTGTTTGGCATTCCAGAAATAGCTAGCGATCTTGTTATTTTTCATATGATACTGCAGCGTGGGCTGCCCTGACAACGCTGTGGGCTGTCGCACCAGTCACACCTTGAGATTAGGCTCCTTGTCTTTAGACTAACAGTTGTTTGAAAACTGACTTGTACATCATGCAGTGAAAATTATACTATTTAAAACTGCATGAATGAATTATTACAATTGAGAGTCAGAACATAGTAACCTGACCTACAAATTTCCTGGAACAATAAATATTTCAATGCAGTAAATAAGGTATGCTTACACATGAAGATGCAAGGCTTCATCATTGATAAAAATTGTGATCTTGTATTCAGCATCTTTTCTAGTTTCTGTTACACTGGAAAAATAAAAATCAGAAATACTGTTTTTCCTGTTACCATACATTTAGAATGTGACCTATAAAGGGCGCATTCAACTGTTATAAAAATAGAGTGCTGAATCGGCAGTATTGAAAGGCTGGCAGTTAACCAAAAGGGTTGGGAAACTCAGTGCCGGAAAGTAAGTGTAGAGAAACTGACGTTTCGATCAAAGGCCCTTCGTCGGAGTGAAATGTAAAATGCAAAAAAAGTAAATGGTGCTTTCATAGTGAGGAAAATCATGTGGCAAAAAGATAACCAATACAATTGAAAAACCAAGAACAAATTAATGAGATGTAAATGATGGATAGTCATTTGCTATTTTAAAACGTCAATCAGTTTACCGAACACGGCAGGACTCAACAGAGGCCCCAAGGGACTGGTAATACGGAAAAGGTTAAAACACAAGAAAACCCAAGGGAATAAGGGATACAAGCCATCTTTTTTTATCTGCACATGTCAGAAAAAACCCATTAATTCGCGAGGAAGAAAAGGTCATTATAAAAAATAATAAATAAAAAAATCTAACTATAAAGAAATAGGGAATACAACCCAACGTATTTATCCGTCTATTCTAGACAAATCATTAGCTTGTGAAGGAATAAATGACACAAGCTAAAATAAATACTAAAATAAAATCCAAAGGAATAAAGCACACAAGCTAACATTTTTATCCGCCCTTGCAAGGTAAAAACAGTACCTTGCAAAAAAACAGAAGATAAGTTCGATTGAACTAATATCATAATTCCAGAGTATTCAAAAAGGTTATTCTGGAATATGCCGGAACATATTCTTATTCTGGAATGAGGTCAATCAAACACACCCTTAGTTTCACGGACATTCAAACGTTGCTAAGGAAGGTTGGAATGTACATCAATGCTCATTGCACTTCAGAGATTTAAGAACCAATTACAAAAACTCGTATATGGTATATGTGCGGAAAGTGGGGTTGGTTCACAGTTTGTTGCTGTGACGTCATTGAAAGAGGTAAAATCCCATAACTTTTGAATACTTACTACAAGATTCTTAATAGTGGCAATTGAAGAACCAGGCGGAAAGCGTAATCTTGTTAGAAATATCACAGCCCAGCATATGATTTTGAAGA
>JBAHVQ010218056.1:0-11356 GCA_036872915.1 Nanipora kamurai
TATCCACGAGGATGGATGTGCAGTGTTTCAATTCTATTTCCGAATCATCCTCAGGGTAATATGAAACGATAAATTCACATTTAACCTTCGCTCATCATCTCATATCATATAGCTCAAAAGATGAGCGAAGGTTACGGTTCGTATATGCTGTTATATGCTGCCAAACTGGAAGTCTTAATAAGCTGTCAAGATTATCAGGCACTAATGATGAGATGATATGAAATAAAATTTATGTTAAATGAAGAAAACTTTCATGTGTCAGAATGGTGCAATTTTAAGATCCAACCCGGACCAGTTGCATCCCTGTTCATTGCACCTGAATTACACCTGAAGCATTATACCTGAAGCATTACACCTGAAGCAAAATTCTTGCCATGCGCTTTTTTTCGGTTTTGGGGATAGTTTAAAATTTTTATAATTTGGGTGCTTTCTACAGTTTGCTGCTGTTGTTTGTTTGGTTCTTCTTCCCCTCAACGAGTACTACTTGCCTCCATAAAACATTTACCAGAGGCTAACAAGATAAAATAGTTATAACCCTTTCCCAGCACGATCTCTTCCCTTTAAAAGTAGAATAGTTTCGCGTTAGGCGGATAAAATCATAGAAGGCTGACGGATCCCTTCGGTAAAGTGTTAACCGAATGAGTTATTTAGTTGAGGCAGTTAAAATCATTTCTTAACCGCCTCTCTCCGCTTGTTCAGTAAAGTCAGCTGACGATGGCCAGGGGATAAGTTATAAATTCATCTTGAGAGAAAGCTTAGTGAGTTCTAATCTTTCCCCGACAGGACATGTCCTATCACGAGTAAAATCGCCTCGTGTTAGCCACAGTAAGGCAATAAAAGACTCATTCTGCTGGGAAAAAGGTTAATGAGCAGGAGCACAACCAAAATTGATATTTAAAACATGACCTCTTGAAAACATCATAAAATGGTTCTCATTTTTAATATGATTCTCACAAATCTTTTCCTAAATTTAATGTAGGCCTTCATTAGACTGCAATCCATACTTTCAAACTCACCTTTGTATGAAGAGCAAGTACTGACTTTTTTCTCCCGTTTTATATGAGATCCGGGGAAGCTCAAATCATAATCTACGTCACCAATTCGAAGGTATCGCACGCAGCCATGAAAGCCAGTTTCAACACCCAAGATTTTCCCCACTCTACAGGAAAAAGGACAATCGAAGCCTTAGGTTTTATGTTGAACCTCAGGGCAAACACTAAACACCTAAGCGCCCTGTTCCCCTTAAAAAGGATTGTGGCGCAAGGAAAAGAATATTTAACGTTTTCACAAACGAGAAGTCGTTAACCCTAATTAGAACTCGAAGGCTTAAACTGCTCGCTTCCTCTCGGACGTTTAGTATCTCTAAAACATTTACCAGTGTTACTATTGGAGGAAACCGGAGTGCCTGGAGAGAACCTGGGATGCATGCTCTAGAGTTAAATTGGAAAACAGTCTTATCTTATAGACAACTAGCGAACATTCATGAAGCTCGTAATCTCAGAAAAACGATTTCTGAGCTCAAGACGGGAATCAAGCCAACAACCTTCTCATGATCGTTGAGACGCTCTAACCACTGAGCTAACAAGAGTCAGATCGTGAACTAAGCTGCAGGTTCGTCGTATGTGGTGCCTAATCGGAAGCAACGATATGGTAATATTGATGGAAACATTGAAAGCTGAACGCAAATCTTGTTGATGAAGGAGCCTTGGAGTATGTCTGACGACAAGCGATCGTTTGTCAAGCTCGTAATCTCGGAAAAACAATTTCTGAGGCCCAGCCGGGAATCGAACCCGCAACTTCTGATGATGACCGCTCTAACGGTCGAGCTTTTCACTCTTGTCTTATGTTACCAAGGCAACTTAAATCAGAAAAATTGCACAGAACCAGGAACCTAAACCTATTTACAGAGGTGAGAGACACGTGCACTACGCCCGCCGCGCAACCAGCAACCCTGAGATGAAACGACATGTGTGAAGCTAAAACGGTCAGAGAATTGCCCAGAACTTAAGACTGTAAAATTGAGGTTTCGAGCGTCGGCCCAGCATCGCATTAACTCCTTTCTGCCCGTATGGTCCTCAGTGATCTATGGAGACTTTAGTATTTAACTTTGGCTAACGCCAGACTTGTTACTCGTCTAGGGGAAAGTCCTCGGACAGGAAAGAGTTAAACGTTTCACTCGGACGAAGAGCTTTCGCATGAAACGTCAGCTTTACTATTTTTATGAACTCACCGGTCAATTGGCTTTTCAAGTCCTCCTAAATATAAGTTTTCGTCAAGGTTTAAAAAGTTGCGTTTCGGGCCAGCTTGACCTTTTGTCCTGTGTTTCATATTTATAATCAACTCTGCCTTGTGGTTTGTTCTAAGCATCTGGATGTCGTACCATTTATTCATATAGAGAGGATACTTGTTTTTCAATGTTGCCTGGCCATCTCCGACGTTGAAACTATAGTTTTAAATAAACAGAATCTTATCCAACCGTGTCACGAGACCGCTTTGACAGGAAGAAAATTGTAAAATTTTCCTGTGTGCATGTGTGAACATCGCAAAAACAGTTTGCCAACTGTTATTGCAAAGTTCACACTAGCAAACTTGAGTTTGCCAATTCGAGTTGTCAACTTTTGTTCGCCATGTTCGGGCGCCTTCGCTCGCTTATTGAAGAAGATTAGAAAGTGTCCCATAATATACATACCAAATATACATTTGACAACGCAATAATGATTCTTCCTTAATAACAATTATTAATGAGTTTAGAGGTAATGTGAAAATGACCCCTTATCGCCTATCACACTATTATTCTTACCTAAATTCGAGGTATTTGTTTTTAATAACCAGGCCCATAAAATCTCCTTTCTTTTTTTCGGCGTAAAATACGATTCCATTTTCTTTAGTAGGGAAAATGGTGATCCTCATATCTGTAGTAGTGCTGCTAAGTGAGGCGGATTGCTTCAATACGATAAATGAGTTTCCGGCGAACGAGACCACTTTGAGGCCGAAAAATGATAAGAATCGACGGGTTAGTGCGCCTTTTAGAAACGGGTCATAGAACCAAGTTGAAGTTGTCGAACGATCCTGGGCAATTTTTTTTTTATAAAAAGAAAAAAAACAAAGCACGCAAAAACAAACCAAGACATGAAAAATATGTAACGAGACAATAACTCATTTGTGATTTAAATAAAAGGTTCCTTTTTTCATCAAAGTTCTATTCTTTCAACTGTTTTCAACAGAAAAATAGAAGATACCAATAATGCTCGATGACGATCGTAAATTTTAGTTACAAACCTTGTCCTGTGAGTAGTAGATCGAATTGACCAGTCATAAATAAAGAATTGAAAAATTCGAGTGTTAGAAGAGGAAAAAAGAAAGCAATTCTATGCCATGATGAATATTAGTAACTTAAAGATCTCCGAAAGGCGAGGGTTGGTCTGGTCGGGGTTGCAGTTTTAGGGACTTAAAAACCCTGGCCAAACGAATGTAATGTCATTTAATAACATAACTAACTATGATCAAGCGAATGGTAGATCTTGCGTGATGTAGACTCGAACTGTGGTGATCTGGGATGAATGATGCTCCCGAATTTTTGGCAAAATGACAGTTTCGCGTGGAAGGAACTGTCGCCCAAAGATGTGGCGGAATTTTTCCTTGAGTTTTAGTCGTCGTTTTACTTTGTCGACATTTTTACTGTACTTTGTGGACATGGGAGTTCTCACGCTGTTTTGTACCACCAAAATTCATCATATGATATTGCATTCATGTCACCCTATCACGTGGAAGCAAATACAATACCAAAGCTACACTTAGCTATGCAGTTAGAATTTTACACTTACTTTTACAAGTATTTTCGCGGAAACTGTAACCGGGATTGCACTTGCATTTGTAGCTGCCAACCGTGTTGATGCACTTGCCGTTCATACACAAATCTTTTGATTTGGCACATTCGTTCACGTCTACAAAAACGAGAGAGTTATTGCACATTTCTTAAGGTTTTTAATAACAATGAAACAACTTTTATGTTGGCTTGAACTATTCCGAAGAATAAACATCTGAACGTGTCAAATTAAATTAAAAACTGTAGCCTAGTTTAAAATAAGTCCCAGTCTACACAGGTGCACAAAAATTATGCCCTCCACAAATCTTCGAGAAACACTCACAATATTAAAACTGATGAGTAATTCCTACATTCAAAATTTGAGGTGTAAATTACAAATGAACATTAAGAAGTACCTGCGTTTTCTTCTCCATTGACTAACTGCGTAGACGAAAGCAAATAAAGAGCTATCAATGCCAAATGTGCAATCATCTTATTTTGTCTCAACAGATTCCAATTCTGCGTGTCATAACTGAAGCCAGTTGTCCTATTCTGTTTGTTACGTCACTAATGCGTTGCCATGATACGTCGTCAACCATCACTGCTTAGGCCATTGGAATATGTTCGTGGCCGATCTTTCCCATTTCTCTTTCTTTGCTTTGTTGCTCTAAGGATAGTATTCCACAAAAAATGTCGAATTTTTTGAGTAACTTTGAAAACTTAAAGAAAAAACAATAAATGATTGGGTGGTTCGATCATTTATCTTAACTTTTACATGATTTATTTTACATGAGTTTGTAAGAAAACATGTTTTTAACCTTTTTGTCAGGTAGCTCAAAATATCCGGCCATAGCAACGGAAAACTTTTCGTATTTTTTTCTTGGGTATCAAGTTTGCCATTACTCGTGTTATGCTAAAAAGGATATCTCTAAGAGTAGTTAAGCGATTTCTTTGAAATTTTGGGCCTTTTGTATTAGATTACTGTAGTTATTTCAATTTTCCTATAGTTAGCTTTTGAGCTATCCTTTTTTACAGCGAAGCCATTAAAATCACAATTAGGGACCAGTAACTATGTGCCTGAAAACGATATTTTGGTATTAGCTTAGATTAGATTAGGTATGTATCATGTTAAACATAAATTTTGGGTAGATGCGTTATTTTAAAAAATATTTTTTGAAGAATACCGCCATTAAAGTGGGACATTAAGCCCTTCTCAATGAGGCAGAATGTTACGGTTAGTGCATGTGAAGAACACGTGTGCTTAACAACTACGAATTTCTGTAGCGAGATAGTCAGGTGAGTGGTCCGTTCCATTTACTATTTTATTTCATTCTCTTTATCGATGAATGAAGGAGAGAAAGAACTCCTTACCACTAATACTGCCCGTTTATTGCTACCGTCAGGTTTACAGAGCCCAGCGAATTAGTTTTTTGCATATCAACTGCAATTTGGAGCTTCACGCGTTGTTTTCGAGTATTATGAATAGGTTCGATTATTGATCTGTTACACTGTCAACGAAGTTCTTTTATTGCATTTCTGTCATTTCTAATGGATACAGAAAATAATTAGTAGAGTATATGCCCGATGGTCTCAACTAATAGGAAGGCGGCGATGGTGATCACGTGATTGCAAGTGAAAATCAGACTGGCTTTCGAGTTTGCACCTTTGAGAAGCTTGAGCACGGAGAATATGGAACCAAGGTCTTTTCCTTTTAAACCTTTATCTTGGAGAAATTTAATAATGTCTAAAAATTCAAATTTTAAAGACGTAAATTTACAATTAACACTCCATCAAAAATGCAAAGTAGGCAAACTCACTGAAAGACTTGACAAAAATTGATGTGATATCTCACATAATGGTGGTATGAACCAATCCAGAGTTTAGTTCTATTCATCATGTTTGTCTGTCCATAATTCAATGGGATCCTTTAAATTTTAACCCTTTAACTCCTTCCTGTCCCTATAGGTCCTCAACGACCTATGGAGACTTCAGGATTTTATTCTGGTTAAAGCCAGATGATTTTACTGGTCAAGGCGAAAGTCCTCGGACAAGAAAGAGTTAACAAGGGTTTAAAACCTATCTCCGTAACTCCTTCCTGTCAGTACAGATCCTCAGTGACCTATAGAGACTTCAGTATTTTATTCTGGCTAACGCCAGACGATTTTACTCGTCAAGGGGAAAGTCCTCGGACAGGAAAGAGTCAACCAGGTTTAAAACCTATCTCCTTAACTCCTTCCTGTCAGTATAGGTCCTCAGTGACCTATAGAGACTTTAGTATTTTACCCTGGCTAACGCCAGACGATTTTACTCGTCAAGGGGAAAGTCCTCGGACAGGAAAGAGTTAACGCACAAATCTTTTTCTCTCAACGCATTTTTTAACCCTTTAACGCATAAATATTTTTATTTTTTATTTGTTTTTGCTTTGTTCTCTCGTTTGTTCTTTTGTCCTTCGTGTCCAATATATTGGACACTGGGCGTTAAAAGGTTAACAAAGTTTTTTTCTCCATCAAAAATGCAAAGTAAGCGAACTCACTGAAATACTGGACATAATGGTGATATGAACCAATCCACAGTTTACTATCATTTGTCAAGTTTAATTGTCCACAATTCCATGAAATTCTTTAAATATTAACCCTTTAACAAATAAAATTTTTTTCTTTAACGCATTTTTTAACGCTTTAACGCATAAAATTTTTTGTTCCCTTTTTGTTTGTGCTTTGTCCTCTCGTTTGTTCTTTTGTTCTCTCGTTTGTTCTTTTGTTCTATCGTTTGTTCTTTTGTTCTCTCGTTTGTTCTTTTGTTCTCTCGTTTGTCCTTTCTTTCTCTCGTTTGTCCTTTCTTTCTCTCGTTTGTCATTTCTTTCTCTCGTTTGTCATTTCTTTCTCTCGTTTGTTCTTTTGTTCTTGCTGTCAGGTATATCGGTCACTGGGCGTTAAATGGTTAACAAAGCATTATCCCACCCGAATTGACGGGTGGCACTTCAAGACCCTCCTGGTAAAAAAGTCCCAATTACGTCACTGAGCTATTTAGTTCAACATTGGCATTAAATCTATTTTGTCCAACCCCTCAAATATAGATTGTGAGTGTACCATGAAAACATTTTCAATTTTCATCTACTTGGTTTTTGACTTTTGACTCGAAACTAGGTTTTGAAATTTGCATGAATAATTGAGTCTTAAGTGACTTTTCGCGTAATATATCGCGGTTGGTTGTGTGAATTGTTTTTCAATATATATAGATATATATATACATATACATATACATATACATATACATATATATATGTCTATATATATATCTATATATATGTCTACATATATATATATATACATATATCTTTATATCTATATATCTATCAATATATCTATATGAAATAAACATAAAATGTCTTGCGTCGCTACTCCGAGTTTCACGCAACTGTGCGATCATCAGGCAACAGCTGATGATATATAATATATCTAATATATTATATAATAACTGATATAGTAATTACTATAATATATATATAATAACAATAATAACATATAATATACATAACATATAATAATAATATATATCTAATAATTACTAATATTATAATATACATATATATATATATTATACTATATAACTGATGATTACATAGTTGCATGAAAATCGGAGTGGCAACACAAAACATTTTAAGTTTATTTCATGTTATTTCATACTGCTCTACTTTTTTGATATAGAACACTCTTAATACCAAGCCATTCCTTATATATATATTATATATATATATATATATACCATATACCCCTTACATAACTTCCCCCGGGTATTAGTCATTTTTTAAATGTAGTGCTACTTCCCCCGGGTACATATGAGATAATGGACTTTAAATTAAATTTATATATACAGAGAAATAGGAGCTAGCCACCACAACATATAGGGTCATTAAATTTTGGCTTATTTTAACAGTCTTTATATAAAACATTGGGAATAGACTTACCTCTTTCACAAATTTGACCCTTCAAACGAAAACCATCTTTGCAAGCGCATTTGTAACTCCCAATGGTGTTAACACAGGCAGCATTTTGTTGACACAGATTGTCGTACATAGCACATTCATTCGCATCTGCAAACAAATTGTTGATTTTATTCAATTACTGATTTTTGCTATGTTGCTCCAAATTATGGCCATAGTGAATAACATTGACTTGGATGTTGTTATGGAAATGGTTATGATCGTGATTTTGGTCAATACCATAGTGGCAGCGTTATTGAGGTGGTGATGGAGGTTGTGCTCGGTGTAGTGGTGTAGATGATGATGGATGTGGTCGTGGAAGTGTTCGTGGACATGGTCATGGTTGTGGACGTGGCCATGTGGTGGAGGAGGTGGCAATGCCCATATATGTGTTTGTGGTCATGGAAATGGTCGTGCGGGTGGACATGGTTATAGACATGTCCTTGGTTATGGACGTGGGTGTGGAGGTGGACATAGCCATTAACGTGTTCTTAATCGTGGACGTGGACGTAGTCGCGGACGTGGAAATAGTCGTGTTATAGGCGCGACCGCAAGCAAGCAGTTTAGTGATTGAACAAAGACTTCTATTAAAATGAATTTTTTTTTTCGAATCAAGCGAACTCACCTTTGCATGTTTTCCCGTTGCCAGTATATCCAAAACGACATCGACAAATACGATGCTGATTGATTGTTTGGCAATATGCCAATGGCTGGCATTTCTTGGTCAATCCATCGCAATCTTGAATTGCTAAGTGAACAGAGAGCAGGGATAGGAAAAAATCCATGCATCAGAGGGTATGTTTGACAGTTAAGTTTGGGTAAATAGCTGAGAATTGGGCCAGTGAATTAACTCTATTCTGTCCCACCTTTCAAAGATCCGACCTCAGTGTACGGTGTAATTTTTGGCTGTTATGACCAACTTACCGTATAAATCTCTTCTCAAAGCAAAGCAAAAATAGTGTCGTAAAAGAGGTTTTTGGCACAATTAACATGTCGATGTTTGCTGCAGAGCAACGAGAAACAATGAAATGCAGAAGGAATTTGAGCAAACCTTTTTCAAATATGTCCGTGGTGTAGGGACAGCTTGATAGTACTTCACGGTAACGATTCGAGGCTAAATAACACATCTTTTTCTTCATATCAAATCTTGCGGTTATGCACGACCGTTTGATCTGACACGTGTATTTACAATATTTTTCCTTTGCCACACCGATGCTGCGGTAGGATTTTGTATAAAAGCAGGCGTCACGATGTTCAATCCACGTGACCTTTGGAACTGAAAGTATTAAAAAGAAAACAAAAAGCTTAGACAACTTTGAAGTTGATAAATTAGGAAAAGGAAGACGTGACAGCTTTTTAAATTCAATACCTTAACGTTTGGAAATTCATGAGGGGCTTCCTTTTAACAACGGTTATATCAAGGAGGTTTCTTAGGGTAATTTTTCATAGGAGACTGGGAACTAAATATGGCTGGGTACGCATGCGTAGATGGCGATCTGGTCGAGTCGTTATTTTATCACAAAAGCACCTTCCGCGTCACTACAAATGTGAAATTTTTGGGTGTTTGCTTCAGTAAATTTCTTTTAAACTTCGGAATTAAAGCAAACAGACTAAGCTCAACAACATATCAAATTTTCAAAATTTTCCATAAGACAGAATTTTTTTAGAATCCACTACGTCTACTGTGAAAAAATTCTATCTTGACAACCTATCCTGATATTTTGATATTTTATTCTTTAGTGAAATATCTAACCTTATAAACTTCAATTTTCAGAAATCCGAAGAAAATGTGTTAAGACACATTGATAAGACACAAGATAAGACACATGATAAACGTGAGATATTTGTTGAATTGTGCAATTTTCGGTTGTTAAGATGGTAATAATAGCGTTGGAACATCGGCATATTTTCACGATTATCAGATTCTTAAATCTAGCCGACGATTCTTAAATTTAGCCGAAGATACTGCAACAGCCTGTGAGAAATTTTACGTGTGCAGTTGACTTTATACTCCTATGATGCATTTGAGGCAATTCTATGCCATTCTAGAAGTGTCGATATAACGTTTTGACGAGACATTTTCAAAGGTTCTGAAGAATCACTTCTATATCAATTCGAGCATTGTTCTTTCTAAAATCTGGATTTACCAACTACTTCTGTATTAATGCCAGATCGCGGCAAAGTTAGTTAATCGTTTAATCGTCAAATTAACGTCAAATTTTTTCCACTCTCGTTACTGGAAAAACAACGTAAATACCAAAAAAGGTTTTCTTTTTTCCATCTTACCTTTTTTGCAAATCCTTCCAGTTTTAAAAAAGCCTTCCTTACACAAACATCGATAGCTGCCAGGAGTATTGACACATTTTTGTCTGTTTGTACATGCGTGTTTTTGCATCGCGCACTCGTCAACATCTGAAAAGATAAACTACTCTGTCGTTGGTTTCTTCAACTGCAAATGAATCCATGAATCCAACATAGAAATCGTCCCAGCGTGTACCTGTGAAGTTGCTTCTGTTGATACCTGTGTCCAGACCAAAGCTTGAGTACTCGTGTTTATACGCGTATTCGTGCCTTTACATCCATTTGTGCTCTGATAAACTTAATTAATTTATTTGTTTATTTATTTATTATTCGTCTATTTATTGTTCCATTTACTCACTTATTCATTCATTTATTTATTTACTCGTTTATTCATACCTGTCTGTCTGTCTGTCACTCTATCTCTCAATCAACCTCTATAAATCTCTCGTTATGAAAATATAAAAAAAAATTTAAACTCTTCCCAGGTATTTAGAAATCGGGGGAAGAGCACTAACTCGTATTTGAACTATTACTTCACGTACAACCTTTTTCGTACAGTTTTAATCGCATTCTTACCAGGCCATACCTAGCGGAGCGGTTGGGGAGGCCAGTTGCCCCCCCCGCCAAGCAAATGGTATCCCAGAAAATATTTTGACCTGTCAGGGCGGATAACGAGTCACTAAAAATGCGGGGGGAAAATTTTGGAAGCAGCCATGGACACTGCAATTTCATTGCTTTAAAAATGTATACCGGGTCGTGATTCGTGAACGTTCTCGCAGTCTTTCAGGTACCTTGCCCCCTCAGACAGAAGAAGCTAGATACGGCCCTGTTCTAGGGCATTATTTTGACATTTACAGCAGCAATGGGATTTTGAATTTTGGGTAGCAGTTTGATACTATTAAAGTCTTAGGTAATTAGGGTCTTGGAATTAAAGAGTCTGGGAATTAACATCTTGGCGTTCCACAGTTTGATCAGCAAAAATTTCCTAAGACTTTACCAATGGGATTGTTGGAAACACAATTCCTTCCTCACTACGACACTGCTGGATTGCCTCTTAGGTAGGCGCTCCTGATGATATGTAGAATTTCATGTTTCATCAGCAGTGACTGTTTTCTAGCGAGCGTCGGTCCTCAAAACATTTTTCATTTGAAGGTTGAACGTTATTACCTTTTTTAAGGAAAAACAATATCGTAAACGTTCTAAATATTCCCGCTCTATGATAAATGGATAATTAAGGTAAAATTCAAAAGGAACATTTGATCTCATGG
>JBAHVQ010218088.1:0-11350 GCA_036872915.1 Nanipora kamurai
TATAATATAATACTTATATATTATATTGTATACATATTATATATCTATTATACAATATATATATTTGTATATTTTAGAAGTATATTCAATCTAAAGACACGTGTTTTGCTGTTCTACAGCTCATCGATGTGGCTTGGAACAATCTAGATGTGAGCACGCCATGTATATATCCCCCAGCAATTGCCGGTGACAGCCGCATAGGGGACAATACACATATATGAAATAACATGCAATAAAATTAAAATGTTTTGTGTCGTTACTCCGAGTTTCACGCTACTGTGCGATCATCAGGCAACAGGTTGACAATGATTCTGGTCTGATCTTATATAGACGCGGCGATGTAATAGCTATGGAATACTGTTTTTCTTCCCTGGGCGGCTAAAGTTTTTAATCTTGAATTTGGTCTTGTGTCGGCAAGTTGATTGAATTTCGTCTCTTTTGTTCAGCAAAATTTTTTTGTCGGCTTTTATCAATTGCAACTTCTCCTCCAAGTATAGCTTGCATTTTGAGGCACCACTCTGGTATGCTGTTGCATGGCTCAATGTAGACCAACTTAAAGTAAAACGACGCTTCTTCAGTTTAAGTCCAAAGCGACAACAACGGAAAAAAGATTTACATCGGCATGACATCGAACAGCTTTAACAGAGATACAGGAATCATCAGAAATCTTTCATTAACGAGGAGTACAAAAACGAAACGGAATTATCGAAAGTTTATTTGGGGACTTAAACTGAAGAAGCGTCGTTTTACTTTAAGTTGGTCTATTTTGAGCCGTGCAACAGCATACCAAAGTGGTGCCTCAAAATGCAAGCTATGCTTAGAGGAGAAGTTGCAATTGATTAATGCCGGCAAAAAGATTTTGCTGAGCAAAGGAGACGAAATTGTATCAACGTGCCGGCACAAGACCAAATTCAAGATTAAAAACTTTAGTCGTTCTAGGAAGGAAAACAGCATTCCATACCTATTACGTCACTGCGTCTATAAAAGATCAGACCGGAACCATTATCAACCTATGGCTTGATAGCCGCATAGTTGCGTGAAATTCGGAGTAGCGACACAATATATAGGTAATATTTGAAAACCGAGTAGGAGTGCTTTATCGGGTATAAAACACCAGGCGACAGCCGAGTGTTTTATATCCGATAAAGCACGATCTACGAGTTTTTTATATGACTTCTAAAACGAAACCCTTTATACAGTCATTGACGAAGAAATTTTTGCAATTACTTGTTTTTGAGCCGCAATAATTTGATGAGAAAAGTGAGCGAGATCTGTATCAGATATATGGATCCGTTATGGTTATGATTTTCCTTTGTGTTTTCTTCGTGAATTATTAATGAGTTTTAGAAATATACTTATATATATATATATATATATATATATATATCATTCATAGAACACAGCTCTCATCCAGTTTATAAGAACTTATAAATAAAACCATAAATTAACTTTTCTAAAACTTTAACGTGTCCGAGTAGGATCCCGAAATGATAAATTTTCTAATAAAGTTCATTTATGATCTCGTATACATACATACTTATACAAACGTAGATTAGGTTAGAAAACCGTTGGTAGAATGCTCAATGAAAATCCAGAGCGTAATATAAATGAACGTGAATCGACTGAAAACTCAAAATGGCATGCTTATTACTATTTAGTTTCGTTCCACGAAGCGCGGCACTCTAGATAAAATGGAGTAATTAGGCTGTTTTATCTGGAGTGCCATCCTCTAGAATTCAATTCAATTTACAAGTCCAAAGGCCTTCTCTCACCGTAAGATCTCTGGCATCCGTAATGTCGATAATCCGTACCGATAAATCATCTAACCCAGAATTCTTTCGCGAAAAAAAATGTGAACACAAATGTTCCCCACAAATACCCCTCTCTCTCTTTCTAAATATTGAAAGCGAACTTTTGTGGCTTTTAAAGCGGGTTCAAAACGATGTTATATACTACCAACATACTGTTTTTCACATCTTTTGCATGTAATTAAAAAGGTAACTCCTTCGGAATCACAATTCAACTGAAAATTTATGTAAAAGGATCGCTTTTCAACGGAGCTGTAAATTACTGGACAGAACTTTACAATTTGGCAAATCCTACATCTGCTTTTCCGACACCGGAACATACCCTTAGCCCGTTTTCCTTGGTCTTGAACTTTGCCCTCATCAACATATTCTTAATACGCTTACTGTAGATCTCCTAAAATTAATCCTTGGGGGCTCTGGTAATAACATTTTTAAACCATCCGACATATCAACTAAGTAATGTAAATCCCTGAGAATTTCATGGAGCTCTAACAGGGCGGGATGACAATCAAATACAATTGAAATTCCCTCCATGCCTCTAGATCTTAAACCTCTTTCCATATAAACGAAATCAGTCTGATTTTCCTTTCTTGACCGCTCAGTTTGGCGCTTCACATAGCTCTCATTATAGCCGGTCATTTTAACCAGAAAATTCTTTTAACTCATTAACTCTTATATCAAAACTTCATCCGTTTGACATATGTAACTTAATCTTAAAGCCTGGCTATAAGGAATTGCCCGTTTGACATAAGGTAGATGACAAGACTTAAAATTTAAATATTGAGGAGTATCGATAGATTTGCAGAATACATCTGTAGTAAATAAGCCATCCTGTAATCATCAAGCAATGAAATCTTCCTATAGTTAGTTTTCCAAGTAAACCTGATAGCCTCCATGACATGTATTCAAAAAGCCGAGAAGTATATTTACCTTCTCTGGTCCTTGAAGCCACGGCATAAAAATATCATCCGCAAATCGCCACCATACCCAAGGTCTGCAAATGCATTACCCAAGAATACTGTTCTAAACGTCACCCATAAAAATGTTTCCATACCCCCCAACAAACTTAGTACCTCTTGTTGCACCCAACTTTTACTTAAAGCCGAATACAAAGAAGCTGAGATAACGAGTTTGAAGAACGTCTACTAGCCGTCTGGTACCCAACTTTTAAACTTTTAAAATTTATAAATTATTTTGTCTAACAAGAAAAAGTTAAACTATCTAAGCTTCAAAGGATTGATCAAGAAAAAGTTATTTTCGAGGACTAACTTCGCCAAGTCCAACAAATTTCAATCGGTAAATCCACCTTAGCATTTCCCATCATCATTCTAAGTGCTGTAAGACTTTTAGTATGAAGAATACGAGGGACAAACCTACCACATCAATGATGCATACGATAGTAGTCTCCGCAATATATCCTAATTTATCCAAGTTTTGCAAAAAATGTGCAGTGCCAAAAATAATGGAAGCTATGTCCTTAACTGATGGTTAAATATAAAAGTCAAGAAATTAAGAAGTTCTCTCAGTTGCTGATCCACAGTTAGATATTACTGGCCGTCCTGGTACATTATTAAGACGTTTATTAATCTTGGGTTATAAATAAAATCTTCCTAACCTAGGCATCGAACCCAGTAAATATTTCTTAATCTTCAAATCAATTAGACCCTTGCTAAACATATCATTAATAACCTAAGGTGACCTTGAGCAATTCTTTATAGCCAAACTTTATGATTAAGACGCATATGGCAAATGGATGAAGTTTTTTATATAAAAGTTAAAAGGATTCTTGTTTTCGAGGGGCTATAATGAGAGCTATGTAAAGCGCAAAATTGAGCGGACAAGTAAGGAAAATCGAACTGATTTAGTTTATAAGAAAAGACGTTTAAGATCTAGAGATATAGAGAGAATTTCTATTGTACCTGACTATCATCCTGCTCTGCTAGAGCTCCATTAGGTTCTCAGGGATTTGCAACCCTTTGTTGATGTGTCGGATGGTTTAAAAATGTTATTACCGGAGCTTCTACGGATTAGTTTTAAGAGACCTAAGAGTGTTAATGATATGTAGGTGAAGGCAAAGCTCAACACCAGAAAAAACCGGGCTAAGGGTATGTTTCGGTGTGGAAAAAGTAGATGTAGGGTACGTCGATTTACAAAGATCGGTCCAGTATTTTACAGCTCCGCTAAAAGTTCCTATTACAGCTCTTGTTAAGAATTGAAACTTAAAAGAGGGCTTCTGCCTGGCCCTCCCCTTTTCGGTTAACTGATCGACGTTTTAACATAGCAAATGACTATCCATCATTTATATCTCATTAACTAGTTTGTTTCCGAGTTTAAATCCTATTGGTAATAAAGAGAAACACATTTAAAGAAAGATTCCGGAACCACAAAAAATCATTTAACAGCGTGAAGTTCAAACGAGACGGAACTTTCTAAGCTCGTGTGGAAACATAAGCGTGGCAAACGAGATTACAACATAAGATGGTCACTCTTAAAACACGTTTCAGCAGGTAAAGGAAACTCCAGAAGGTGCAATCTCTGCCTAGAAGAAAAACTTTTTATAATGAAACAGCGGAGAAAAAACTTAATAAACAGACGCTCAGAACTTTTCATCAAATGCGTTCACCTTGTTATGAGATTTAAATATAGATTATATATATAATATAGATTTAAATTATGTAATGTAATGAAAATAGCTTACATAGAACATTCCAGTAGTGCTGACTAATGTAACGTCATGTCTGGTTTCAATGACACAGCATTATAAAATGATGTAAATAATGTAATTTTAGAAACATTACGTAATTATGTCATTACATCAAATAACTAAAAATAGGACCTCTAGAAACTATAAAATGAGAAGCCTCACCTTCGGCTAGGAGTGAGTTTAAAAGATCGTGCTATTATATACGAAGCTGGTTGTGCTACTGGGCGAAGTGTTATTACAGAAGACTGTTGAAGAAGCCAGAAGAAGAGCTAATAGAACTGGAAGAAAACGCTGTTCAATCTTCACACAATGATCTATTGCGTGGACTTTACTAAACTGCCAGCAGACAGATAAGTTCAGCTTCTCTTAGAGACTAATTAGGATAACAAACTGATTCTGTTAATACCTTTTCAAATTCTTACTTTTTGTAAATAAAATTATTTTTAAAGTAAACAGTTGAATTCACCCGTTCTTGTTGCGCGGTTCGTAACAACCTAACAAAACCCACAACATCGATCATATTTAAGTAGTGTTTATTGTATAAATAATTTAACAATCTGTCAGTCGCCTGATGATCGCCAGAGCGCGTGAAACTCGGAGTAACGACAGCTAAACATTTGTCTCTATTTGTGTTATTTTCGCTCTATCTGTGATTGTATCAAGCGCTCTATTTATTCAAGTCACTTGTGTAGTTTTTTGGTTACATTTTGTTGGATATATATGTGTGTGTCTGTGTGTGTGTGTGTGTGACGTGAACATCTGTATTCCAGGCGTACTTGTAAGTTGAATGATCCTTGTTCTCCGGATTTTGTAAAATTTCTCTTGAGCTTTCAACTCTGCGCCTCGAGTCTTCGTCAGAAGAGGGCGTTAACTGGTCCACGCGCTTCGATTTTATTACCATTACCCATGAGTTGTAGCACGCGTAGTCGGCGAGAGCGCCTGATTGGTCCGTTTGGAGGTGCTGAGTTCTGATTCGCTGGCTCGTTTAGTAGGTTGCGATTGGTTGGCTCCTCAGTGGACACCCCGGGAGTAGGTTTTCTTAGGTTTACGATTTGTCGTGAGTATGTTTCTTCACTGATGTTGGATTGGTCGTTGAGATGTCGTTGTTTTGGTCGATTCAGCTGGTGGTATACTGTTGGAATGTCTATATGTCGATTTATTGTTTGTTTATCCATACCTTACCATCTTTCGAGCGTGTCTTGTCGAGACTTGTCCTAATAATTTCGTTTGTGTCCAGTTAAATATGTGCCCATTGTCGTCTACGTGGGTAAATGGAAGAGATCTTGGGTCATGTCTGATGGCGTTTTTGTGCTCAATTAGGCGTGTTTCTATTTTCTTTGAAGTTTCTCCAATGTACTGTTTGTCGCAGTCACGGCAGGGAAACATATTAATGGCGTTGCGTCGGTCCGGAATGCTGATGGAGTTTTTTTGGTATCTCCATCTGATGTTGTCTCAGGAGTTGAGCTGTTATTTCTGATACAGTCGGGATGTAAAGAAGGGCTATTCTAACCTTTTGTGATGCTGTCTGGTCTTGGTGTTGTACTGTGTTGTTCAGGTTTCGTTCTCTCGGTGTTTTAAACTTGTTGATAAAGTTTTTAGGATAGTTGTTCTTCATGAAGGTTTGATAGAAGGTAGGTCCGTTCCTCATGTTTGGATTGTTGGGTGTTGTAGTGAGTGTCAATTCGGTTGAAGAGCGTCCTGACACTGCTGATCTTGCGTTGGGTAGGATGATTTCTGTAGTAGTTGAGTATCTCGTCTGTGTGAGTCTTCTTACAATATACTTGTGCTTGCAAGCTGCCGTCACTTGTTTTGGTAAGTAGAACGTCAAGGAATGCGAGCATGTCGTTTTGTTCTTCTTCTCTGGTGAAGGTGATGTTGTCGGTTGCGTTGTTGATGGTATGTAGTATGTAGCCTTTTAGATGTTTCTCTGCCGTGACTGCGACAAACAATACACTAGAGAAACATTAATAGAACTAGAAACACGCCTAATCGAATACAAAAACGTCATCAGACGACATACCCAAGGTCTCTTCCAGCTACCTACGTAGACGACAATGGGCACATATTTAACTGGACACAAACGAAGCTACTAGGACAAGCCTCAACAAGGTACGCTTTTACGAATTTAAGGAAGCCTGGTACAGTGTGGACAACAAATAATAAATCGACATATAGACATTCCAACAGTATACCACCAGCTGAAACGACCAAAACAACGTCACCTCAACGTCAGTCCAACATCATTGAAGAAACCAGCTCACGACAAATCGTAAACCTAAGAAAACCTACTCCCGGAGTGTCCACTGAGGAGCCAACCAATCAAAACCTACTACACGAGCCAGCCAATCAGAGCGCAGCATCTGCGAACGGACAAATCAGACGCTGTCACTAACTACGTGTGCTACAACTCATGGGTAATGGGTAACCGAAGCACGTGGACCGAAAATTTCCCACTTCTGATAGTTAAATGGTATATATACACACGTATATATACATACATATACATATATATGTAGGTATATATATGTATATAGATATATATATGTATATATGCATATATATGTAGGTATATATATGTATATAGATATATATATGTATATATGAATACACACACATATATATGCATATATATATATATATATATATGCATGTACATATATATATATATATAAATATATATATATATATTTCGATCTTAAAATAACGGCCGAGGCGAATTTAAAAGTTGTTAATTTCTTAGACGTTACTTTCGATACTATATATATATATATATGTATATATGAATACACACACATATATATGCATATATATATATATATATATATACAGGGTGTCCCAAAAAAATGTATACACATTAAAAATAATTGTAAACGTGGTGTTTAATTAGAATTTTATTATTTCAAAAGTGTAAGAATATTTACAAGTATTTTTTTTAATGTGTATACATTTTTTTGGGACACCCTGTATATATGTCGAAATATATCTAAAATATGTGCAGCAGAAGGAAATGAACGCGATATTTGGGAGAACTCCATCGCATCTAGGAAGGGGTAGACTTGCTACAAGTCCTTCCCAGTCTCCTTCGCGGTTTGTTTCGCCGTGGGAAGGACTTGTCCCACGTGCAACACACCAAATTTACCGCTGGATTTTTGGATCGGGGTGTAATTAAGGGTGTATCAATTTATCTTGCCAATAACGAGCACATTCTCAAACAACCTTATTGTGGTGTTGTGATGTATGCTAATCACGTTTGCTATTTAGAATAGCTAACCAGATTTAAATTCCTGCAAATGAAACAAGTCGAGCCTCGAGACTTTCTTAGCTCGCAGCCCAACAGTGGCGACACAAAAGTGGTCGAACGGAGGCACGTCTAAGGAAGAGGTTGTGTTTGTGTTTTTATATTGATGGCTTGCACGTTACATGGCGGTCATGTTGGTGGAACTTTAACAAAATAGTCTCGTTAACTTCTTTTGTATATGGCAGCAACATGGCCGCCGCACGAGTTCTTTAAATCTTACGGTGATGGTTGCAAACCATCAGTACTTAGGTAAGCATGTACAGTACGTTCATATATGTACGTACGCTTGCACGTAGGTATCTGTTGTTGCTTAAATTTGGCATTTTGCATTTACAGGAACTTAAAAACCTTGTGTCCCTCCAAGACACCATCCTTCTTCAAGCGTTTCGGTCATCGAGAGAATCTGTGTCAGGAAGTGAGTTTCTTGGTGTGTTTCGCCAATATCTGGCTGGATTGACCGTTCCATGAGGAAATCATTTGGTTATTAAATTATTAACGTGTTAGATAAAGTTTAACACGTTATAGATTTATCGCAAGTTGTTTAACAACAGTTACGTAATTGTTAGCAACATGTAATATAACACCGCATTTGCGAAGAGAGCCAGTTTGATTATCTTGTCAAAATTACTCTCAACTGACATCCGACATACATTCTACATCAAGTGAGATTTCTAATTTGGCTATCTTGTATCGGATGTGCAAATTTGGAGTTTTGCTTGAACAATACGTCGTGCATTGAACTTTCGTGATAAGGTAAAGCCGTCGTAACTTGATGTACAGTATGTATGTTAAGATTAATCACACGACACCTGTACAAGTGGAAAATGGCACCAGATTGAAAATGTAAATGCGTCTAACTAGAACAATGTGTCTCGAAAATAATTTTTTCAACAGTGCTAGGTAAAAACAGAACGGGTGATGGCATGGTATGAAAACACCATGTGAGTCCACTAGATGAAATATAGCATCGTGTAACATGGCCTGTAATTATAAGAAAGCCGTGCTGTGAACAGAAGTGGACCGTCCTGAAGGTAAATCATAAAGAAACTACGTTTTAAAAAGGTGCATTCGTTAATCTCACTGAGCAAGTGCATCCTACTTGCTTCCTGTGAACGTAGCCTTCTGGTTGATCTGCATGGTACGATTGTTGCATACGGTTGTTTGTACTGTTGTTTACAGTTTAGCTACATGAGTATTATGGGCATACTGCGACATTCGCGAGTGAATGGTACACCCTAGGTTGAGGAATTATATGCGATAGTCGTGTCATTTGGATCCTTGAGGGTTCGACCAAACCAGAATCCACGTCGCTGCAAATTTCCACATAACCTCAAGTTTGGCCTCCAGATGCGTCAGCTTTAGTGACTTTTTGCAGTGGTTTTACAAACTTTATTTTCAATTTTAAATGGTTCTCTTTGATTAACACAGCCCCAGTGTAAGCTACTGCGAGCTGATTTGCTTTTAACTTGCAGCTGCTTGAATACTCGTTTTGCTAAGGTTTTAAAGAACTCAAGCTAGTATACTAATAACGAATGTTCAAGCGCACAGTTTCCTCTCTAATATTATTCAGAATTGTAATCTAAACTATCGATATTTTAAAATATGCGTCATAAGTTGCTCTTTCTTGCCTTGATTGATACAATTATTTACCGTCTCAATTTATCTCTGCCAGAAATGAAAAGGGCAAGTTTTCTTCGGCAACTGGTGAAAAATTGAGAGTTGAATCGCGAAAAATCAAAGCATTAGTCGACTTGTAAAGCTCCTTCGTTTGTAAACTATATAGTCAAAATTTTCTTGGGACGACGAAGTTTGACTTGTGCTTTTCCGGTATTTTATGATAACGAATGTAATAGCTTGACAACGTGCGATCGATGAATGTCCGTCATGATCAGAAAATTATCCGTGAATCTGAGCTTGCTGAACATTCACTGATCGCCTTCACATAGTTTAGACCCTACAGACATGGAAATGTGATGTCTTCGCTATCAAAGACTTACAATAGATGATAGCAGAAATTGTAAACTTGACTGTTCATAGCATACAATAATACAGTCAGTAGTCATCTAGAATCTTATGTATATATGTAGAAAGACAGAAATTTACTTATTAAACTTATCATATCTTGTTGCCATAAACCATCTTTGATGGAACACATGAAATCAAATAATGCAACTGATACATGTAGCATCATATATAGTTTTCGTACCAAAGTATCCAGAATACTAATAACAAAGAAGATGACTAGAGAGAGTCAACTGTGTTGATAAATTTACAAATTCTCCCAACTAATCTCACCCTATAAAAAATAAATTGCCGAACTCACTCAACCACTCAACTTCAAAGACAGTTGGTTTATGCTACAATTGTGATTTTGTAGGCTAAAAAGTTTAGCTTGACTGTCGTCAATCTTCAAACTACTTTCTTGAAAATCTGATACTGCAGTGAAATAAACTTTCATTGGTATCAACGTCGATAGCGCCTAAACGAATCGACAATGAATTGGGACACTGAAGACCAACCATTTAATTCTTTCCTTGCGCGGAGTCAATATAATTCTCCCCTTACGATCAACCGTGCAATTTTAATCCACAGGGAAATCTGAGGTTGGGCGAAAAAAATATCGGACTGAACTTTCATCGATGGGGAAGGCACACTGGAAAGACAGCGAACGCGTTTCGCCGGAAGTTGTCTCCAATTATATAGTGCTCACTGGACGTGACTTGCAAGAGCTCCATAGGTACGTTATTGTCCGGTGGTCCGCTGGGGCAATCTCCGCAGTACGGCATTCCTCTTTTGAACGACACTATTCGTGGAATAGATGGTTTGCTAACAATCCCCTGAGATTCAAAAGATAAGGAACGGCAGCCATGTTGATGCCATATACAATAGAAATTAATGAGATTCTTTTGTTAAGATTCCACCAACACGGCCGCCATGACGTCACGTGCAAACCGTCAGTGTGATATTTCTTCGTAGAATAAGGCCATATCCAAATGGAGAAACAGATACGCAGTGCGTACATGTGTCTATCTACTGGTATATTCTTACTTTGAGCTTTTCTGTACCACTCCACAACCGGCTGAATCGAAGTCACGGAATTTAACTTCACGTGCCCGTTTTACCATCGGCATTCCCGTTGCCCGTAAATTGCTCTAGAAGCTATTCTTAATTCGTCAAAACTGTATGTACCTGAGTTCTTCCGCGCTGAAAATGTTCTGCTATCGCACGTATACCAGCTCGTGGACTCTTTTTCTTAAACTTTATTAGTTCTACCTTTTCTCGTAAAGTCAATTCTTTCCTTTTACGTTTGGAAGCCATGACTATACTCAAAGTGAAGCCGCAACCGACAGAGGACATGCGTGGCTAAGTAATTTTGGCACGTGTGTTGATGTTCTGAAATTGCTTTACAGCTAAACCCCGATAATTCGAACTCGGATAATTCGAAGTCCCCGCTAATTCGAATTAAAACTTATTCCCCTTGGTTTTGCCCCACATTTTTGAGTCATTTTACCTCGGATAATTCGAAGTCCTCGCTTATTC
>JBAHVQ010218099.1:0-11349 GCA_036872915.1 Nanipora kamurai
ATGGTATTGAGCGCTCTTTATTCTCAAGTCAACACTATAACCTTCTTGGTTATCATTCTTGGTTTATATATATATATATATATATATATGTATACATATGTATATATATACATATATATGTACATGCATATATACATGGATATATATCAATGAACATATAGTGTCTAAAACCATGTCATGTCCACATGAGCGTTCTAGTATGGAGTAAATCCGTCAGTGAAGGGTAAATCATTTGACGCCTGCTGGAGTTCCTTTTCAAATCAGCCAGAACGAAAACTATAAAGATGATATTCGTCGTTTGATCAAGACATAAACATTTATTGAACAAGCTTACTACTTCTGCAACATGTTTACTTTTTGAAGTAAGACGTGCATATAAACATTTATAAAAGCATAAAACATTTGTGCACTTATTGTAGTCGAGGGTGGACAGAACCATGTCGTGAATCGTGAGCAGAACGTCGAAGGAAGCAATCCTTTCTCAGCCTAAGACTGTTTTACGATATACTATGTTTGACACTTACGTTGTGTGGTGTCGGGAGATGAAACATTTATGAATTATTACATTTTAGATCAAATTATGTTTTTAAAGCCCGTCTATATTACCGGACACGTGCGATGCGCAAGTGATGCCTTTCTCATCTACCGCGATGAGCTAGACGACATGTGATTTAATATATTTTTTCAAGCATTCTTTAGCCATAGCGTAAATTTGAGCTGGAAATATGTGGTTGTTTTTTTAAAATAAAAATTTCGACCCCTGCTGTATCCCTGAGTTATAGGTCACGTGTGAATAAGCTGCCCTGCTTGTTGTTGGCAACGTCGAAAAAAGACAAAAATGGCTATTGACAAAGGTCAAGGCGCACTTCATTACCTTGAGTGTTCGGAGGTTTATGCATTTGTCTGACTATGAACATCTTTATATTACACCAAAGTCCAGTCAGATAATATAGAATTGTGTTGAATTGCGTTTATGAGTTTCGTTCAGCCGTGTCAAAATATGTGTCGACAACTCGTGTATAACCTTTTTTCAATTTCTCGGGTCTGATTGGTTCCTTCTCGACCCACCAGGGCAAGTGGGTCGGTTGGGGGGTAAAAAAATCTATCAATTAAAATTATAAACATTTACCAGTAAATGTACTTCCTACAGAAGTTCCAAAGGCACAAAATTTAGTAAGAAATCTTGTTTAGGACCCTTGGACTTGCCCGATTCTGATTCTTTTCTAATTATTCGTAATAGCCAAAAATGGTTGCGTCAGCCTAAACACAATACCCTTACAATATTCCAGCACGACACCTCCACGATATTAATCAGATCTTCTGTTTCTGCGTAAACATGCTTGTCCCGCTTAAATAATGCCTTATTTCAACCAGCGTTTCGGGTTCAAATCTTTAATTAAATCAACAGCTTCGCAATTACAGACGTTGATCTTTGCGAACCAGCTGCCCCTGAGCGGAACCCTCTGAGCGTTATTCAGCATGGGCCGGCGTTACGGGGGTGTGTGGGGGGTATGACACCGCCACCCTCAAGAAACATTTCATCTGCTCCAGTCGACAGAGGTGGGCTTTCACACGGAAAATTCTGATCTCCCTGCTTCAGCAGGGCAGCTTTGGCAAAAAACAGTTTGCATTACAGTATCTGGACAACACACAAAATTCAGCGCATAGTTTTTTCTTTGTTATGGAAATCCTACTGTTCTCCATTCTCTGCAGTTTTTGATTGTTTTGAGTTATTTTTGCCTGCAAACGGCCCATTGAACTTTTCATCTCTAATAATTCATTTTGTTTTCCGTTTCAATCCACTTGTATGACTATGTCCGCCTGTTGGGTACTGCAATAGTATGTTTATCAGTTGGTCGACCATTTTGAGTTTATAGCTCAATTGATCCCCATCTACATTTTCTGGGGTCGGTCCTTGGTAAAAAAGGAGGTTCACACAAGGTGAAGACTTCACATTGAACTAATATCCGTGACTAATCTGTTGTAATCTGGGAATATAATACTTAGTTTCTTTACTGCCAAGCTGTCATCCTCTCGATTTGGAGCCACTTACTAAATAATGTATCGTCAGTTCTCTCGGTATCCGTTGTTCTTAGCATCTAGCATTTGATTTTGTCAATTAAAGTTGTACAGTTTCAGTTGTGGGGAAAACTTGGCTATTTCCCCTGGAATGTGACCAACAATAGCCTACAACGACAACAGCCTAACGACAAGCATTGTAACTATGTACTTTCAGATTTCCTTTTTCATAACATCTTAACGGCCCATCACACAAGTTTAATATAAGACCACCAACGTCGTTCTAGATTTATTACGCTTGAGGTAAAGCTGCGTTGAATGGACTAGAGCGTGTCACTGTTCCATTAAACGTTTCTTGGAAGGAATGATATTGATCAAAAAATGCGGAACCGTTTTTAATGTCAATGGGCTTATAGGTTTCATATAACGTATTAATGTAAAATGATACTACTGTTGTTTAAGCAAGGCATGCTGAAGTTCATGTTTTGGGCGATCGAGCAATCGATCGCTTTGACAGCTGTGTGATGTACGGATATCATGGATTGAATCATCAAATATTCAAAGGATGAATGATAACGACAAAAGTGAAAAAAATTATAATCCTTTCAATTGTATCTGGCTCGTTGATTGGTTGAGGTGGTATTCCACAACTTTTTAAGTTTTTTTTTAAATAATGGTCAGACCCTTGTTATTTTGTTATCATATGAAAGGTATATTCTTACTGATTACCAAAATGTAGTTTTTACAGTTATGGTTACCGTGGTGACCAACTAATTGGCCTCCAGCCGTGATTTTAATGGTTTCCTTGTAAAAATGATTACAAGCAGGGCAATGCCTGAAAGTAAAAAAAATATTGCGAATATCTAAAGAACAATATCTAAACTGTGTCAAGAACCTAAAAAAATAACATACTTTCTATTAAGACAGTGTTTTCTTTCAAAGCTTTTGAAATTGTTTGGAATCACAATGTTCAATAGTTAATCTTTTGTTACATTGTCAGCAAAATATTTATTTTTTTAGGTTTAAAACATAGAATGTTACAATGTTATTGCACCCTGAAAATTTCAGAACTTTTTTCAATACTTTTTAAGATATCCTTTTTGGGGTAATGGTAAATTCTCAAAATTGACATTTCGAGAAAATTGCATTTCAAGTCTACCATTTTTCAGGGTACTCACAAAGCTATCAAATCCACTTGCACATCAGATAACAATTGGGGTTCTGTTAATATCCACCAGGTAGATAAGTGTCTCCTTCCTTTTCTTTCTTCTTATCTCCCTTTGGCTTTAGGTTTTGATTGTATCATTTAAATAGCGTTGCTAAAAGCGTTGCTGTGGGCGTTGCTAAGGCTGATTTTTAGGATAGGGCTAATAAAAAAACTGGGTTTTCTATGAAATTTGTCACAACAAAGTATGTCATGGGTAAGAATAATGGCAGGATCACGTTACTACCAACTTTCAAAGTTTTCGGATTTTTTCGAAGAAAATCAAAATATCTTGTGGAATACTACCTTAAATAGGATTGCTATATGGTTCAAAGCTGGGCAAAATTTGTGATGTGTGCAATCAATTATGGCCTCAACGATGTTAAAATTTTACTCAATGGGAATGTACATCAACGGTTTCACCTTTTTTATGTTTATCATGCGATAAACATTTTGGTTCCATCAGCCAAAGCCATGCACGTCTGAGTATTCAGGTCAACATAAAAGCGCGGCCGTTCCCTCGAATGAGTTAAGTGATCGTGCGAGTAGGGAAGTGGCAGTGGCCTTGGTTAGACCTATACGAGCTGCCTTGATTTGGCGAGAACGCGCGTTTGGAGTCAACTTCTTGTTACTTTCTTATCACATTTGTATGACGGCCTGGTCAGTCCGATGTCTCGCTTTCCAACACCACATTGCTTGGGTGCAGTTTGTGAATATCATGGTTTACATGGTGCCGGGCGAATTCGGAACCGTACCAAAATCGGCACTTGGATCGTTTAGGAAGTCATAAAGCATGCAACAAGTATCAAATTTGGTTATTCAAGTTCACGTCATAAATCTTAAGTTCCCTAATAACTAGGGTATAGGACCCTGCTTTCCTGGTAGCCGAACTCTTCTAAAGTAAACCTGAACTATAACTAATTCAACTAGTCGGAGAGCTACTCCTTCTTCCCAAGTGCCTGGTGTTAATCCGGCCAGCACAATCGACCTGAGATTGATTTAGAATTGTCCATCTGGGGGAGAAGGTCTCTATTCAAGCTGAGATCGATCTGAATTAGTTTGCCTCAGCGTGACGCAAACTGGATCCAAACCCAACGTAAGCACGCGTTGGCGATCTTTTAATCCTTCATTGATTATATTTGTATAAGTTGATCTCCTATTTCGTAGTTCCCTGTTGACGATATGGGACTAGGTGAAACGTGCTTCGACGAAGAAGTCCTCCGTTGTCGAGGTGAAACCGTGAGACTATACACCCGCGCAAGACTGTCGCGAGACACTAGAGGGGGTGGCATAGATTGAGTTGTTGAAAATAAACGACCGTGATTAACTCGGTAAAGTGGATTCTTTTCAGATCCAGAACGATGAGATGTATATTTCGGTATTAATTTTTCATCCAAGTGTGCAGGACTCGTTAGTGTGTACTTGCACTTGCTTTGGGATCACATCGGTCCGATACCGATCACGGATGGAACCACGCGCATTCGCACAGGAAAGTGCGCCAAATTCTTGCTTTTTGCGGAATTCTTGGTACGTGTATTGGCATCAGTGGTTTGCCGACACCCCAAAACAGTTTACCAAGTTCATGCAACAGTTAAGTTCACAACGACAACTGTTTTTGCTAACTTTTGTTTGTCGTGTGAGTGCACCTTCAGAGTGCGTGACCCTTACTCCAAACACAACTAAAGATATAAGTAAAAACATATACTTTGTCTCAACATGAAGCATAAATTTCATGAAATCATACCATTAAAATTAGTTGGATTGCAAAAATAACATGCCATTGACTTATTAAGGTTTACATTTCCCAACTTTCAAACTTGAAACTTAAAAAATAATTGAATTAATATCAGTGACCTTTAAAAGTCAGTTCTCCTTGTAGCCGCACTTGAATTTAGGTGCCATCCATGGGGTGTGAACCAAAATATCGATAACGACACGTATGCTTTTTCCTGTTTACTAACTCGACTACAAGAGCATCCAGGTTGCTGTGTGATATGATACTGGATTGGGTATCATATTTTACAAAAGAATTCCTGTTCTGAATGAAGTTTTCATTAATTGATGGAGTTTGGATGATTTTGCTTTGTAGTTTAGAAGGGAAAAATCGTATTCTTTTCTTGAAGCGGGGACTCCGAAAGGGGAGAACCACAAGAAAAAAACCACATCTACCACTTCGTTATTGGCCGGTACCGACTTCCACTGCGCCCAAGAGAGTGCAATCACTGATATACTTTAATTTTGAGATATATGTTTCTAGTAAGTCCTCTGCAATTAATGTTAAACATTGTTAAAGACAATTGCGAGCATGTACTGCTAACCTCTGTGATACTATGGACGACATAAACATTCGTTGCAGGTTCGTCATATCTTCTGGTTATACAGAGGCTACGATATGATAACAATGAGAATGGTCTGAAAAGTAAACAGATGTGTGTATGTGGAAACTTGGTGCGACGAAACAACACCTTAGGTTACCATCTGGGTCTTGGTAGCTCAATGGTTAGAGCTTCAGAGAGGACTTGGGCTTGAAGAACGTTCGCATGTCGTTTATTATTGAGGCTTTGCTATCCGGCCTCACTTGCAGCTGGAGTGTCATTTCAACCTCTGTCAAACTATATCATGCCTAAATATGAAAATCTTTATCCTGTTTTGACAGTTCTAACTTCGTTAAACCTCGATGAAACCAGGAAGAGAGTCGATCAGAGTTGCTAGGCAAGTCAAGAGTTTTGTTCGAGATTTATTTCATTCGCTGTTCCGGTTCAAACCACGAAAGCTTGTGAGCAGACTCCCATCGACTTCTCTTGGCAGCCAGTCTGTCAGACAACGATTAGTGTTGATGGCAATTCAACGCCGTGTTCACCCAATCGTCGACCCTATAGCAACTGTCATGAGGGTAAAACGAGTCTAAATTCTCACCGACTGTAATCGAAATCTGAACTGCTTCAAAGTTGATGAGAGTTAACGATCAGAGTAGGTAGAGAGAGTTCCAGCTCCTATCAGCTCAGATTCGGCTTATCTTTGTTTAACAAGGGCCTTAAGATGCTCACGTCATCAGGTTTCCCATCCACTTATTTGACCATCCAAGTAAAGAGTCCACGATCTGACGTTTGATCTTAGAAGACGAAAGTGTCTGGCAATATCTTCTGATGCTAAAACAGAGACATTCGGGTGAGGTAATGCCACCTCATCGCGGTGGTGTTAGTAGATGGCAGCCACATGCAAAGTTTGTTTCACCTAAGAATCGTTGATGACATTATCTTATTGATGAATGCAATGGGTTAGACTATACCGATGTTTGTTAACTCCTTATTCTCTAGAAAATCGATTTCTGAGTTCTTTCAGGTAACTGAACCCTTAAACTTCTAATGACCGGTCAATGTGCTCAGATGGGCTGGCGAATAGGCGGTTGCGTGGGTTGGTTCCGTTTGTGAGATATACGTACTGCAAAGTTGGAGATCTCGATCATAATCCCATCGGTGACTTAGGTATCTTTTATTTGGACAGGAGTAAGAATAAAAGTCTGCCATTGCCTGCACAATTCATTTATAAAAACACTGAAGTTGTTTAAGCGTATTGTTATCGTCTTTTTTTTATTTCATTACGAGAATAAATTTTAATTTCCTTGAACTTCCGTTCTGTTTGCTCAAGACGTCGTTGCAGCACGTCTGGTTTGACGTGTTAGTATTTACATTTCATCTCAACACTTTATTCAAATAAATGTTTTTTAACTGAGTAGGCTCATACATGACCGCTTGCCCTTGTATGGGTCTAACTTGCGTATAACTTGAGTTCTAAAATGAAATCAAGCTCTGTTAAAAACAAAAGCAATGAAGCAAAAATACCCCCACCAAAAAAACCTCCATGAGATGTAAAGCAATGCCAATTGTTAAAAAAAAATTGTTAGGCAAGTGTTGCTATACTCTGCTTTTTAAAATATTACTATTTTTACTTGAGCCATACTTCGGCTCCAAATATATCGACGGTATAACGAGAAAGTCTTTGAATTTCGGAGCACGTAAGGCTGAGTACACTGGCAATTCAGACGACTTCATCAAACTCAGCTTACACGTTAGTTCGCCGACCATACTAGTTACCAGTTAGTTCAACCTTACACCGTCAACATTACTTACTGATAATTTAACTGAAGGTTAGCACAGAAACCAAAACGTCTAACAAAAAACTGAACGCCTAGTCGAAGAAAACAACCGACGTAGAACTGAGTTACATAGCCACAGAATCCACTGAAAACGGTTGGTGTCCGTGATGGTGCATGAATTTATTGCCGATCAAAAGGCTTTTTACTCATTCAGAGAACGATTCTCCGAAAGTTATCAAGGCAAACAGTTGGATTAATATTAAACGTTTTATTTACGTATGATGTCCGATTAATTTAATTTCCAAATCTCATGCTCTCAACCGTTTCATTTCGTAGTAAATCTGTGCAAAGAAACCCAATTAAACGTTTCTACCGCAAGTTCATCGTTCAAAAATATATCAGCCTCCTGAATCATCCTTGACTTGATTTCTGTATTCAAGGTTATATCGAATCAATTATTGGTACCATCAAAGCGAGCCATAAATATTTTTCCGCTTATAGTTTGTGCAACTGAGATTTCACTGTCTTAGAATTTGCACTTCTTTTGAGACCTTGGAGAAAGAATTTGTTATCCGATTTGAGTATCTTCTCAATCAGCTGTTCAGATCTCCATCAGGTGTAGACGTTTTTAAAACATCGAAAGAAAACGAAGTAAAACATTCCATCATTATACTTACATCGGTCCTTAAAAGGTTATCCTTTGTGAGTAGATTCCCCCTATGGAGTCAGAAAATAGCTTTTTGAGAGCAAGATGATAAGTGAAACTCGGTTCACGTTGGTTCACCATTTCCACATTTTACCATTCTTAGCGTATACACATGGGTATGATATAATGGGTAATTCGTACAGGCTGAGACAAGCGGATAAGTTTGCAGTTGTAAGCATGGCTCACCAGATGAGCCGATGTAGCTTATTCCGTGTCACCAATGACCAATGTTTTACGATTTGATTCAGGCCTCCGAGACTGGGAAAGTATTTTTGTCTGGAACAACCAGTCAAAGAACCCCTGTAATCGTCCTTTGCTGTGGTTCTTGAACGTAACTCATAAAACATCTTCGTTTTGAAGCATCAGTTTCTGAACGTTTTATCAATGTCCGCGTATACTTTGGTGGTGACCACACCATTTGATTTGATGAGCTCTGGTGGTTTTATTGTGCTACTAGATTTAGAACAAACATTAATTTCACGGCCATTTACCAATATTCTGCTGGATTATAAAAACAATGAACAACAGGAAAAAAACCCCAGAATAGTTATGAGTTTAAAAATTTTTAAATATAAGTTTTAAACGTTATCCCATAGGTAAAGTGTATTTGATTGAAGATGGAAACTGCGGGGGTGATTTTAATTTTCGTTAAAACAATCAAGAATGCTCCAAAGTCCAGCTTAATCACACAGCTATCATGTACTGGTCATGTGAACGTGCATGAAGGGGACCAATCACAATCACGCTGTTGTTTGCGTCGTATCGTATGATATTAGTATAAGTATGAGTTCTTTACCTTTGCGAAATCAGTACTAGTGGTGTGTTGGTGACGGTGTGATTAACTTTCCCAGTGAACGCCTTGAAAAATGGAAATGACGCAAGTTCCTCATATTAACCGAGCCTATGTAAGTAAAATTCGACTCAAAATTGACTTGCAAACTTAGGTGAATTACATAACTTCTCCGCTGAAATGATATCTTGTCTCTAAGGACGGCTACGGTGACGAAGTGGACAAATCGCAGCAATTTGCGGTGGTCGACGTGAAAGAGCCAAACGGAGGCATCAAGAAGAAAGAGAACTTCGAAAAAGAAGCAGAGGCCGTAGATCCCTGGAGTCTACCGGAATTAACAGACACTGGTATACCTTGGTCTGGTAAGAAATTTTCATTTGCCGAAATTTCACTAAGTTGGTGCTCGTTAATGTAAATTATCTCGTTTGTCAATGATTAAAAGAAATTTTCATGGAGCATTCTTCAACATGTCAAATAAAAGATTTGGTTGATTGGAGCGGTCATTGAAATTGAACCTTACTATACTGATACTCAACTTTATTCTTCATGAATCGACGTGGATTGTTGTGTTGTTTTTAACCAGTTTCGAGGATTGAGAAATTCTCTCGCTCATAACTACTATGAACGCTAATCCATGACAATCAGCCGCGTTTGGTACTTTTTCGGTGTGTCATCTTCTAAAAGAATTTCACGATAAGCCACTACTGCAGCAATATCAATGCAGAATTGACACTATTTGTTCTCGGCATATCTTCTTGGATTAGCACTAAGTTGGTGTGAGAATCTCTTGGGCACTTAAACACTGGTTAAAATTAAAACAACGTGGGACGCTTGTCCCAGTTTGCTCGACGGCTCTTGACTGGATGAATGGGGGGTAACCTGAAGCTACGGAAGTTCTGAGCTCAATTACCTGACTTGTCGCTTTTAATTTTGACTTTCGTATCGCATTTTTCTCATCTTGATGACCCTCAGGTCGATTGCGAAACTAGTCACTCATTAATGCCACCCTTTCTCGTCACAAGCGCACTTTTTAATCGCTTGATATTCCTGTTATCTAGAACTGACAACAATTGGAAGAGTGCGCCGCGTTGTCATCGCGTTTTTCAAATTCGCCCTTTTGCTGGGTTTCCTCTATCTCTTCGTTTGCTCCTTGAGTTTCCTCACTTCAGCTTTCCGTCTTCTTGGTGGTAAGGCTGCTGGTGAAGTCTTTACCTCCGACTCCGCGCTTGCGAATCCAGTGGCTGGAGTGGTCATAGGTCTCCTGGCCACAGTTTTGGTGCAGAGTTCGTCAACCTCTACTTCCATCGTTGTTGCCATGGTCTCATCTGGAAGTAAGTAATACTTTTTACCACATAACCTGACATAACTTTCGACGTCATCTTCATCACCACATGTAGCATACTAAAGTTTAGTGGGGAGCCATTCCATTACAATCTGGGTGGAACTTAAATGCCAAGAATAAATCAAATTACACTGCAGCAAGCCGCTTTTGCGAGCATCACAAAAGAATACCAAAACAAGTCATTACTTTCAAAAATAGCAAAATATTTGGAACCCAGCGTTTACAAATATTACTTAATTCAAGTAAACAAAATCTTGAATGTAACAGTGGGCGATGACGACGAAGTTTCCTTGATCAAATTTTAAAATCCCTACAGTCTAATTAATCGGGTCACTTTCAAGCACATTACTTGATATAGGTTTACCAAAATGACAATAGAACATATTGCGTGACTGTACGAAAATTACCCGAGAGGTGTCAAAGGTTTGAATGTGACTTTTTGAAAAGTACGGCAAACCCAATTTTCAATCAGGACGTAAATTCTTGGATTGCTTTACGTAGATTTCGAAGCCTAAACCTGATCTATTTGTATAAGGTTTCATTCTTGCTACGTCAAAGTTAATCCCAGTATTGTACCACTTCCCGCTAAATTTCACGTACAATCAAATAAGGAAGATATTTGAAACAACGAATTACGGGCTCTAAATCTTATTCATACTGAACTAGTCGTAAACGAAAAACGATTAAAATCCGTCAGGCTCAGCATAGAAGCTCGTTGACCTCTGACTTTAAATAGCTTCTGATTTCGTGACTTCGCGCTGCTGCGACTTTGCGAGCAGGACGTTCTTTCAACTGTGCTCCTTTTGTTAAGTATAGGTTTTTGTCATGGCATTGTGTGAAATTCAAGTTTCGCAAGACTTTCCACGAACGTAGGTTGATTTACTTTTACGTGCATTTATTATCTAAAGCTTTGATCAAACAATCCTTTTTAGTCTATTGATCCGATTTGGCGTTGTCAACCACAGCCAGACCCTATAGCTCCAACATTTCTGTTACAATAAGATGGTAATTTTTCCAAGATTCTCGCTCGTAATGTAGTAAGATAAAAATTTTCAAAAATGAGTGGATGATTTGGACGAATGCTTAAAGTTTAATGTGGTTCATTGCATTTAGATATGATAAATTCACAATTAACCTACACTGCTGAAGTCAACTGAAAAAGTTGACTCGAGCGGGATTTGAACTCGCACCT
>JBAHVQ010218110.1:0-11347 GCA_036872915.1 Nanipora kamurai
AGCCTTTACGGTTATCACAGTTGGCCTGCACTCTTATAATTTTAAATGCATTTTTAATTCCTAATTTTTGTAAAATTTGTAGTGCTAAATAAAGTTGTTGTTGTTGTTGTTGTTGTTGTTATTAATTATTAAAATTTATATATTACCAATTTTAAAACACAACTAACGATAATTATCCAGCTCATTGATAATTTATAAAGGAAAAGTAAATTAAGTAATTAACGTTTAACGAATAATTGTATATCGGATACTGGAACGCCTAATTGACATGTTCTTTTGCTTTTTTCTCAAAAATTCATTTTTTTGCGTTTTCTTTACGCTAGTCATCTGGTGGTGTCATTGCAAATCGATTTTGACGATTTCCTGGAGTCCTGGGGTTTTGTTAATAGTGCACTGCACAAGATTCGCGGGGTAGCGCGTTCGATTCTAGGCAGAAGACCTAGGGTCTTATTTTTGGAACTGGTCCTGGTTGGGTTCCATTCTCAAAACACTATTCTCAAAACGCAATAATACAGCACGTATAAAAAGCCAAAATGGTCAGGGAATTGTTGAAATTAATTTAAGAAAGTAAAAGTGATTTTTCGAGCGAAGGACCCCAAACCTGCTTGAGCTTACGGAGGCATTCTGCCTCCCAATTGCTTTTTTTATAATTTCTCTGGAATGGATAATAATAATGAAGCAAAACGTGGTAACTTTTCTTAACATTAAATTTTTTTATGGCTTTTAGCCGTTTCTAGACCTTTAGAGGGTTAAGTCAGGCTTTCTTTGTTCGATTTCTTCTTTAAATTGATTTGACCAGGGAATGGAAATGCAGAAAGAAATACAAGAATATTGAGAAAACACTTGTAATTACATTTATTTCATAAATATATTAACATTTAAATAGATAATAAATTGACAATATAGCTGAGGAGTTTTACTCAGATCTCTATGATTTACTACAAGATAATTTATAGAAATATAAGTCAATGAAAACACGATAAAATGGCATGAATCACCGACAGCTTTTGGTCTTATTGTAGGGCTTGCATCCGTGAGCTACTTCCTCATTGGTTATACGACCATTAATTGACACCGTTATGTTAGTACGTAATGACGGTCCGTTATTACAACGCAGGTGCACGATGACTTGAGGAATCCTCTTTTCGTTGATATCCAACGAAATGTTATATTTTGGCTGTTTTAGGTCTCTTACGCAGTCTAGAACAATCCTTTCCTTAGTTATAGTGCCATTTTTGAATTTAATAGCTATTTCGCTTTTCACTGGATCGCAGCCTGGATTGCATTTCAGATAATTTATACGTTCTGGTGTTCTGTCCTTGTCGGATGTCATGATCTGGTCCCGGTGAACACATCCTGTGGTGGACCTCTTAATCCTTTGTCCGCTGGACCTGGTAAGAAGATTTTGAGATGTCTTCATGGGAGATTTATCTTTTCGTACCGGTCCACTTTGGCAGACGTACAGCATGTGGAGTAAGATCAGTCCAAGAAATTTCCATGTAAACTAAACAAGGAAGATATATTTTTGATGAATAATTGTTTAACATATGACAATGGCTAAATTTTTCACGACAGGGTCAAAAGGTCCAAACTTATACGACAACGTTTTGTGGTCCTAATGGTAAAAATTATCCCCGAGGTTTCTGTCTGATTGTTACAGCAGATAAAATTGTATAAATGTTCAAGATTTATGCTGCTCACAATTATTAAAATATCGAAAGCCTTGTTGCACATCTTGGTCATTGTAAGTCATAAATCGTATGGCAAAATTTGATTAATATAGGTCAAGTATGTTTATCAAGTATAATAGTTGAATTTCCCTTGTCATCTTTATTCCATATTCCATGGTCTGAATACCTTGTAAAAAATACCAGACTATAACGGAGAGTTTGGTGTTCCGAGATGCATGTATCCTGAAATGAATGTTTTTATTTTAGCACTAGATCCAAGTCGTTTTATTTCAGCTTTGTGCTAAAATTAATCAGTCAGTGCTGGTTTCTTCGGTTATGAACCAATGCCACTCAATTTTTCGCAGAATTGTAAAAATAGCCCGAAAATTTGTTTTTGTATAGCCAAAGAGAACTGGGTTTATTAACCTTATATGCGAACCGATGTTGTAAGAATGATTCTGTAAGGTTGTTTCGGACGTTCCAGGTTAACATCTAGAGAAAATTGAATGATTAACCTCCCCTTAGAAAGTCAATTCTTTACTCCCTGGTCTATCAGTTGGTTTATCGAGGTTTAATGTTAATAAACAAACAAAATGTTCTTTTCAATTATGAAAAATTTCAATTATGAAATCTTTTCAATTATGGCGTATAATAATCAGTATAGTTTGTAAAAAGTTGAGGTACATGTAGTTTATCACTTGATTACTTCTATCATTCTCGCAATAAGGTTAAAAAGAATACATTAAAAACATTCAGTTAAATGTATCATGACGGGCACTTTAAATTAAACAAACTTACCATTTTTAACTCTTGTAACAACTCTTGTAAACTCGCGTTTAATACTCTTCTCTAACCTTCTCAATTTAGCAACGTCAACTGTGATAAAAGCCGTGAACTTTCTGCGCTTTTTAAACTGTTCAAAATGCGTGGTGTCGAAGTTTATTTTTAGATGAAAGATATCAATGTTTCCATTCATGCTGGGGAGATCGTTATAGCATCCGCGTTACACCGACGCGTTTTCTTGAATGGGACGAGAGTTTGTAAAAAATCTCGCAAAAAGTACCTGAAAGTACAGCTTATTCCGGTTTCTGGGATCTTTTTAACGCAATGGTTATAATACCCGCGCGAATTTTGGAGGGTTGATGATCTTCGCAAAGCTTGAATATAAGTTCTATAGTTACGGGAAGGAGCTTCGATTGATCAAACGCCGTTTAAGAGAAGACACCGGTTGCTGTTTATTGATTGACTTCCTGTAGGATACTCACAGTTGTCATGAGTATTACATGTATGTTTTACTATTCGGAACGATTTATATTTTTTCTTGATTCTACTTTACTGAGGGCTGCATTTTAACTCTTTTACTTCGCAGTAATTATTGTTGTTATAAGGCATTATCTAGTCAAACAAAAGGATAAAAATTTAATATTCAGATGCGGAAAGATGCAATTTGATATATCTTTTATGGCGATAGACTTCCGTATTTATTTTTGGTTGCACTATAAAGCTTAAACCAGGACAAAAAGTAGGTTGAAAATTATGGTTTCAATCCCCTGTATACAGTTATTCTCTTCCTGCATCAACAAAGGCGTTAGCATGACGTACTGCATTACATAACTAGTAAGTTATGTGTGATATCTTCCGGCTGACATCAATTGAAAATCCCGACTTAACTCCTTCCTGGCCGTATAGGTCCTCCGTGACCTATGGAGACTTAAGTATTTTACTCTGGCTAATGCCAGACGATTTTACTTGTCAAGGGGAAAGTCTTCGAACACGAAAGGGCTAATAGGAAATATATACACCGCAACAATTAGCTAAAAAATAATCTAAGACGAGATAATAGGATATTAGCGATAATTTAACTCGCAGTAAAAATGTTTGCTCGCTATATATTTTTTAGTGTTTATCCTCTCAGATGTAAATAGATAAGTACTGGTGTATATATGAGGAAAAGATTTTTGAGTATATAACTATTCAGTTTTCAGTTCAAATTCTATTCTGCTTCTCATCATGTAATTACAACAAATACACGTGTTCTTAAACAAAATCCAGAGTCTACAAATATTGTTCATTGTTTTCAACTGTATCCCATTTGTTTTACGTGTTAAATCTGAAATCTTGACTATCAGTGCCTGATTAAGATAGACAAATCCAAATTGGCGAAAATTTGAGGTAACGGATAAGGCTTATCTCTATTTGTACTCCTGGTTATTTTGTCAACCCTTGACTGAACCTACTCAAGGTTTTGTGGTTCCCTCCACGTCGAGTGATCCCCTTTTCATTGCTGAATATCAGAGTGCATTTTCGCATATTTTTGTTTAGTGAACAAATACAAATGTGTTAAAGCCCAATTCTAAATCTGTGTTGATCTGTGCGAGCCGTGCCGGCTGCTAGCTTAGCGCAGCTAAAGTTAACTTGAAAACCGAATTGAGATGAACCGTGACATAAAGGTAGAGTACTGCGTGGGTAGATTTGAACGACTTGTAGAAAACCAAAAGGGTTGGGAAACTGACGTCATTTTACGTTTCGCTCCGACGAAAGGCATTTGCTCGAAACGTCAGTTTTTTTACTCATAAGTTCCTGCAGCTGATATTCTTTTGTGTTTCTATGAGATTAACTGTGCGTGCGTACAAGAACGTTAAGCTCCTTCAGAAATGTATGTTTGGCATCCTTTTAACTTTTAGGGAACTGACAGACATGGCTTCGGCACGCCACATCTTTATAAACTCAAGCCTTACCGAGCAATATTGAGAAGGGCCTCCCCAAATCACCTCTTTGAGCTTTGATTTGATTAGGGCTTAAATTCTCGCAAGAAAATATTGGATTCCAATGATATTCTTTTGTTATTTGGTTAATTGATAGTGGCTGATGCAAATACTTGTTTAAAGTGTTGGCTTACAGAGGCATCCTCCAACATTGGCATCTCTACCAATACTCACGACCACGATTTTGATCCGATCTTGCGCCTCCCCTCCCGCAAGATTTACATCTTGTGCATGTTAGTGAAAATTAATATGCCTACATTGCTCGGAACTGCTTGGTCGTTCGGGTTTAAACTGTATTCATACGTTGTGTAGTTATTGTGCAGTATGATACAGTGTTGCTTAATTTCTATCGATGAGCCTTCAGAGAAGATCACATAGCAAAGGCTCGGCCTAATAAAAAAGAAAACGCTAGTACACGACACACCAAACCAATGAAGTAAATCGTTGAAGAAAGCATCTGACTTCCAGTTTGTCTCCAAATTTGAATTTATCTCTTGCATAGCAGATATATACAATTACAAAGTAAAATGAAAGTCAGTCGTTCTAAGATTTATGTGGCAACCTTTCGTATGGTTTGATTTCATCGAAGTCAAAGGCATTCAGACGAAACCAACAAGTAATTGATAAAATTTAATTCAAGACCTTTAGATTTATCTGAAAAACCGCTCTGACTATCAAGAACTACTCATTCTAGTAGTTCGAGAATTCCAAAATTTCTCGGAAAAGCATGTCATCCGTCCCCCAGATAAATTTTATCTCATTATCAATATCCTGATTTGGTCGCTCCTTCGTTAAAAACTTGGTTGTGTACTTGTTATTTCGCAACAGAAATATCGCGTGCAAACTGCTATGTACCACAACAAAAGGGGTAATTTTTCGCCTTAGTTGTGGCTACCTCAGTTGGAGTCGCACTAACAATCTAATGCCCTTTTAATGAAATTATTTTATCATGTAGCTAATATATCTTTCACGAGCTTTTTAATATATCTTTTGTCAGTCAAGAAAGTTCCCTGTTTATCTAGTTGTTTACTGTGCGGCTCTTTCCTGCCCATTTAGCCAAAGTAAAACGCTAAAACTTTGATTACGACAGAAAAAAGTTAAGTGTACATTCTTGTAGGTGTGTAGCATGAATGAAAGCTCTTCAATTTCTTCATCCTATTTGCACTTCATTTTATTGTAAAGACGATTTGGTGTGATCTCGGTTTACTCGTTAACTCTTAGACTAACTCACTTATAATAATAATTCAATTAAAAGACGAAGATGCTGAGATTTTATACTGATTATTGATATTGTAAAATTGTATAGTATATAGAATATAGCAACACATATTGGTTATCAACTTCAAATTTGTCTCAACCTACGGGCATTTTTCATTCCTGGTACGGTTTGCAATCGACTGAAATATCTCGTACCTGCAAAAAAACTTATCGTTACGTGATTGGGGCTTATGATAGTTATCGATGAGCTTCCGGGTCGAAATAGTGGGAAGAAGAAGCACGATGTAGACCTTTTGACTCTGCGGATGTTTCTACCACGCGGTGATCAATTTCTGGGCTGATATTCCAAAAAAGCTGCCCTGTTGTCAGTTTCTCCAGTGGTATTCAGGGAGAGCTTAACGACACTTCTCAAAGAAGCGAGATAAGCCCTTCCACTATTCATCCATGAGTTCAAATTTTTATTGAATTCTTTCTACTTTTCTGAGGTAGACAGAACTCGACCAGCTTAGATAAACTGTTTTAGGATTGCTAATGTCATCCTGCATTAATGACTGGTTAGATAAATGCATATATTGTATCAGGGCTTTGGCGTGTTCAACTTCCCCATGTAACATAGAATGGGAAGTTTAAATAACTAGTTAAGAATGTGGGAACTTTTAACAAAGTAACCTAAGGTTTAACATTTCAACGAAACCACTCGAAAACCATGGATACTCTTTCTTCAGCTTTAGGGATCTACTAAATCACTCTTGCTATATCAGTTGAATTGAAATAATGCAGATAGTGCCGTTGAATTTGACGAGTAGAATTGCCAGGCGTTTGCGAGAGAAAAACAATGGATGAAGGTGAAAAACTTCATTTTGAAGTTATTTACCCGTGTATTATTTCTTTACTTTCGATCTGCGACTAAATCTAATTTTAGTTTTAAAAACATTTTAACTAGTGGTTCAAATTCCCAGAGAAGACGTTCGGTGCAGTTCATTTGGTATTTAATAATTATATTGCTTCTATTGACTTCAAAATGACGCAGGAATCAACTAACATTAATATTTACTTAATTTCCCTCGTGTCAGCCACCCAGATGCCAATTATTCGTTTTGTTTGGAGTGAAGAACTCCGAAAAAGTGTCTTCATTGACGCTCTTGAGGTAAACACCTTAATCTTTTCCAGTTATTAGGTGTCGTTCTTATCAAGTGTTATCCGTAATAAAAAGAATCGAACAGCCAGTCCTCTCAGTCACCAAAGGGTTAATACTGATAAAAATAATGATAATAATAAGAAGAAGAAGAGGAGAAGGAAAAAGAAGAAAAAGAAGAAGAAGAAAAGGTGGAACAAGAAGGAGAATGAAGACGGAAGGAAAGAACCAACAACTCTACTCACAGGATTCGAAGGGTCTTTTGGTCGCCCAACCAAGATTGGCGAGGCTTAAGTTCAGCAGTGAGAGACAGCGGCCTACAAGCTTACGCCACCCGTGCCTCCGTTATACCTTCCTAATGTCTCGTTTCACTCGAATTTCTACGAGCAGATTCACCTGAAATGCACACGATGCCCAGTAGTAGTTGTACTTCGGTATCGTAGTTAGACAATTACTTCTTTATAGAATCTTTAAAAAAACAAATAAACATGAAGCAGTACCCTTACATAAGAAAATGTTTCACATTTGGTAAAAAAAGGTGCCAATTATTAGTTCACGGAAAAGTTACAAGAATACACAGTTTCTTGCAGTACAGAGAAAACCGACTTCATTGGCAGACGTTAAACGCTTATTATTCAATCCATGTTTTTTGACCATTGTACTTGTCTGTTTCCTCTCAATAAATTACCTCCATCCCCCGCAGGAAAGGAGTGTATCCATGATGGCGTTCCTTGAGATGTTTTGTCGTCTGCATCAGTTAGTGTTTGCGTTAGTATTATTAGTCTGCCGTCGTCATTAGGCAGTTTGTAATTGTTTACTTAGTTTGTGTAGTTTTAGTGTGTACGTGTGTTTTAAGCGGTAGACGTACATCATTTGAGACTTCTTGCTGTGTACTTAATGTATCCACAGTGCTGGTTTAAACTGCTTCGTAGACTCAAGCTGAAGTTAGAAATACAGACTTCGATATTTCCGAGTGAAAAATCTTTTGATTCGTGTGGCTAGCAGAGGTAAACCTCTAAACAAGACTAACTATATATCGTTTCTTACATTTTCATGACGAATTTTCAGAGCCATCTTTCAGGTTAGATCTTTTAAACGGCTGTTTGATTGAGCTAGACTGACTGGGGTCGCGAAAATCTTCTTAAGGCCGTAAAAGATAATTCATGATAACTTTGGGCTTTTCTTGCCGCCAAACTAGATCAGAAGGCTACGGGCTTGATTTCCATCTGCTATTTGGCAACATGTTGTTTGCGATATGGCGATATTTCGCACAATTTATTGGGTACTGCTATTTATATTGAAGGTAAGATTTCCGCCTGTGACAATCAATAGTGAATTCAGAGAATGTGTAGAAAATTTCATGACTATTAACCTGATTAAAATTACAAGAGTGCAGGCCAACTGTAATAACCAATTCCATAGGGACTAATCGAGACAGTTGGCCATTAATAAGTAGAATATAATATGGCTAATAAAGAGCGTGTAGACTCGCGACAAGTTAACGGTTGACGGTTGTCCATGAGGATGCATGTGGAGTGACTGTGTTTCGATTCCACTCGAAGTGGTAATAGCTGTTACTGGAAGTTTCACGAGATAACGCGAAGGAAACTGCAAAGGTGGCGTGTCCCTACAAAAGAATTTTGCTTCCAAAACGAAGAGAATGAATAATTTTCATGGAGAGGAAGTTTCGTGGTTAACCTATACTACGAAAGGCGACGGAAAAATATGTTGACTTTATCGCGATTTGCACTCACAATGTCTGGTTTTCGGACCCTTGCTCCACTGAGCTACAGCTATAGATTGAAACAAGCTCAAGTGTAAATTTCAAGATTAACCGACAATACGTGTAAGTCGATCAAAAATCTTTTAATTCAACTGGATTTTGAACTCCCATCTCCGGGCTTTTACACCAGGGGCTCGAGTTTTAATTCATCCCAAGTGAACAAGAAATTCTTGGAAACATTTAATGGATAATGAAATTTCCTGCTTATATTACCCACAGGATGATTTTCACCACTGAGTACTTCACCATTTTTGAAGCATGCATTAATAATGATTTTTTTTTCAGCATGTGATTCAGAGGATGATTTTGAAATCTAATGATTTTCAGTCACTGGAGTATGTTAGAAGCCACCTTTTTTTTCTACCGCTGTTATTAATAGCATTTGTATGGTTTATATTATTTTATTTCATTTTATTAGCTACGCTGGAGATTGATTGAATGTTCACGTCAACGATAAGATGTAATAAGCTCGTGGTTGATGAACGTGAGGATGATATTTTAAAGTCAGAGAAAGAAATAGGAAGACTTGTTTCAATGTGGTCATCTTCAGCTACTTCCGAACTACTTATTAAAGAAAGGATTTTTGTCAACAAATTAAAATACGTCCCAAACGGAAATATTGGTTCTGTGCCACTTTTTTGTTTTAATTTCTCACAATTATGGTCAGGCAGAGTATACTCTCCTTAGGTATCAGGTTTTTCTTTCCTTGTTCTGAACGCTTGTGAATATATCATCTTACATGTCATATTATTTATATATCTTATTGTTATGTCGTATACAGTCACTCTGAAGATGTTGCACGTAGAGTTACGCCGTTTTCCTTAGTTTTGATTAGTAATCGATATGGTTATATTTCCCGTAATTTGCTGGGCATTGAAATTCTCTGAATTCAACTTTAATCTTAGAATTTTAAACTAGTGACTACTAAACTTTCATTGTGTTTCCTGTAAACGAATTAACGTAATCTACCAGAAATGAGACTGTTTGATTTTGAAGTAGGAACCACATACATACAGTTTCAGGACAACATTTCGTCGCAATACATTTCATTAGATATAGAAATGCTACCAGTGTAAACTTTCTGAAACTAGTAAATCAAATAATTCGACAGCATAGACTCTGGTCAAACGTTAGAGAGAGAACATTTTCTACAGATAGCGGTCCCCCTCAATTTAGTTTCGTCAATCGGTCTCAAACTTCGGAAGTGATTAAACGAAGAAAATCCAGGAGCATTGTTATTGAGAATAGAGCTGAAACATACATTTTCATTGTAGAACTTTAAGGATGAAATTACGTCAGTACATTGTATGAGAAGAATGATACATGTGCGTTTGATCCAAGGCAATTTCCTCGGTAATGCCTTGTACAGCAGCCTGGTATAGAAACATCCCGGTAACCGGAAGAGGGTAAAAGTAGCAATTTTCATTTACTAAATTTACCGTAAAGCAATCCTAATTCCGTTTAAGGCGTTGTAGCAGCGCATGGCAGCATTCCGGTTACTTGAAGCTGGGAGTTCAACAGTTTTCAGTTTTCTCACTTCATGTTGTCCTGAGGAAGATTCTAAAATGTGTCGTAAATTAGCCCGCATAATTGTGCGGTGCGTGATGGTCTTTCAACATAAGTCACTTGTAAGATTTTGATTCATACCACTGGCGTACGCAAGCTAGGGGGGGAGCGAGAGAGTCGTGCCCTCCATCACATATTCGATCATTCACTTGACAAGCGCTTGATAACTTGTCCCACAAAGATTCTGGACTCCAATAATGTTCTTTCGTCATTTTGTTATTTCATTGTGGTTGATGCAAATGTTTATCCATTGCGTTACTTAAGGTGGCTGTTACACAGTGCAATTATTTCGTGAAACTGCAACGCAATGCCATTGCGAGACAAGTTCCTCAGACCATTGCATTGTGTAACAGGAGACGTTGCGTGAAAATGCAGTTGGATTTTTTTGCGTAAGATTTTATGAAAAAGTAGAGCAGCTGTTAACTTTTTTATAAAATTACAATGCATTCACACGAGTTTCACGCCTCTTGCGGTGCAATTTTACGAGCAAAATTACGGCCATGTAACAATGTCCAGAAACTTGTTCTGCAACACCGTAGCGTTGAGGTTTCACACAAAAATTGTACCGTGTGGCGTGCAACAGCAGCTTAACGTACATTCTAAGATATCTTAGGCTGCGACGCAGGCGCTCCTCGTGAGGATGGAGGCAGTAGCAGCCAGTAGCAACACGCCTTTTCACAAACATCGTAATCAGATTGTGTAATCTCCGCGCTACTTCTAATCACAAGTTTTTATCCCACCTAACCATTAGCAACACATCTTATCACAAACATTGTAGTCAGATCGTGTAATTTCCGCTGTCCACGCTACTTCTCATCTCAAGTTTGTGTCGCACGTAACCATTAGCAACACGCCTCATCACAAACATTGTAATCAGATCTTGTGATTCCCGCTGTGCCCGCCACCGTTCGTACTTGAGATTTGGCTTTTTACTTCGTTCATGGTATTGTATTATCCTTTATCAAACTCATTAATAATTCATAAGGAAAATTTAAAAGAAATGACTGTTTAACCAATAGCTGTAAATCGGATACAGATTCGTTCTGAATTACATCAACTTTTTCCTCAATTTTCTAGGCTAAAATCACTCCAACTTGAAAAATAGTTTGAAAACATGGCTATCTAGATGCGTTGGCCCTGAATTTTGCACAATTACCAACTTTAAAGACAAGAAGAGATCAAATATGTTTGAAGTATATGGATAAAATGA
>JBAHVQ010218121.1:0-10000 GCA_036872915.1 Nanipora kamurai
GTCAAGGTTGTCGAGTTGGTCTTTATGTTTGGTAAACATGGATTTGAGTTTGTTTGTGGGTTTATGTGCCACTTTCATCTTGTGTTTTTTTAGTATTCTTGACATTATCTCGGAAATTTTGTGAATATAGGGAAGAGTTATTCGCCTGATTGGTGTTTCGTTTTTTCTTGAATGTTCGTGTCATGTGTTCGGTTCTGCTGTTTTCGTTTGTAGAAGGAGTCAAGGAAATACTTTGGGTAGTTGTTCTTTCGAAAGGGGTCGTTGAGGTAATCGAGTTCATTCTTCTTAGTTTCTGCTGCACTACAATGCGTGTCTATGCGATTGAAGAGGGTTCTGAGACAGCTCATCTTCTGTTGCGTGGGGTGATTGCTGTTGTAATTTAGTATTTGGTCGGTGTGTCTTCTCTCGGTACACCTGAGTTTCAATTGATCCGTTATCCGTTCTTGTTAATAAAACGTCTGAGAATGCAATTTGTCCGTCTTTTTCTATTTTCATTGTGAATGTGATGCCGTCTGTGATGTTGTTGATTGCATGCAATAACAAAAAAACCAACGCCGAACAAAACCAACCAATCATCGACCAGACAGACCAACCAGTCAGAAACTCGCTACGCCTACGTAATGAAACACCTATAAAAGCATCTCACCCAGAGCAATCCCACACAGCCTGACGAAGACTGGAAGGACCAAGTTGAAAGCTCAGAGCCCCGAAAAAGTGAATTTTTGGTGAATTAACTGTGGATTCCGAAGACATTGCCTAATTGTACAAAGAATCAAGAAGACTTTTGGTTTGCTTCTGGTTGAATTAATTTTCGTGTGCCTCACCGGACTGGACAACTCGCCGCTGGTGAAACTATTCCAATCTCTTGCGTGTGGTTAAATTAACTTATTTGTGTGTTTAAACATGCGTGTGACCTTATTATCTTCTTTGCATGTGAACTTTGGTGTGAAATGAAGAAAATTGTTGAAAATGTTATTTACACAACACTCCCTGCTGATTTATTGAAAAACAATCCCCGTGTTACGAGTGAGGAGTTCTGCGAGTGCTTGTTCACTAAATTTGATATTGAGTTCTTCAAGTGCGTTCAACTTCTGCCGAGGCATCAAGTCCGGTTTTCATTTGTCAACACCACTAGGGCCAGTGTTTTCAAAACCGAAGGACTATCCTTTCGAGGATTTCGTCTTCCACTAAGAGAAGTCGTGTGTAAGACCACCGTAAGAGCCCAACATGTACCTTACGAGTTGGAAAACGATCACTTTGTCGCTGCTTTGTCCGCGTATGGCGAAGTGATGCAAGTAGACAACGAACATTTTCGTCGGTGGCAGAATGTACAGAACGGGACTCATCTAATAACGATGAAAATCAAAAAGCCTATCCCTTCTACCATTCGGATTGGCAATTACAATGCAAGCGTTTTTTATAAAGGCCAAACGCCAACTTGTTTTCGATGCAAAGAAATGGGCCACATTATGCAAAACTGCCAGCGTAAATCAAATAAGTGTTCAAGGTGTGGCTCCCAACAGCATTCCGCAGGAAGATGTAATAATCCCTGGGGTGCACAGCGCAAAACGCATTACTCAGTTTCTCAAGAAAACAACAACAACGCTAATAACAACGCTAATAACAATCCACCGGAAGAAATCGCCTCTGGGCAAGTAAACAATAATGAAGTCGACGAAGTCGATCGGTCCAACGACCCATCAAACATGGAGCGTAATTTAGACGCTAACGAGACCACATCGAATGGCCCTGCGCCTGCTCAACGGACTGCTGATTAGCATCCCCCCTCCGGTGTTGATGAGATACTTGTTGATGAGCATCCTCCATCTGATTCGCCTCACGAAACTTGACCTTTGCACGACGGCGAAGAGAACGGCAACAACAAGCACAACCAAACCGAGTCGGGTCAAGAAAACAACAGCGGCGACTCGGTTGAGCAAACTGAAGACACAGATAACTCGAAAACAGAGGAGGTGCCCCACGACGAAGAAACTTTTTCTCTTTCGTCCCCAGCAGCGAAGCGCCACAAAGAAGGCCCTCATCTCACGAATACTGAGACAAAAAACAATTTGCACGATAGTGCAAATTTTCCCAACTCTCGTTCCCACCACTACCCCGTCGCAGAATTGCCCACCAGCCAAAGAATGTCATCGAATCCTCCATAGAGGCCGTTACTACACGAAGTCAACTTGCAAGAGCACAGTCCCTTGGTGCCCTGAACAACATCTCCCGGAGGGATTGTACTGGTCTCCAACAAGTTTCATCTGCCTCATCGCCTTATGACCTGCATAGAACATACAAATCGAGCCGTAACAAATAGAGAGAGAAACCTTATTAGAAATGCATAAACCAACAAATATTTCTACTCAAACCTTAAACGTTCAGGGAATTCGTGACGTAAATAAACGTCTTCTTCTTAAACAATGGCTGAACTGTTTTGAACCGAAAATTGTATGTCTTCAAGAAACACACTCGATTTCGGAAACCGGAATCAAACAGTTGTTCAACGACTCGTCGTACTCGGTGGTTTCTTCACCGGCAACACAACACAGCTGCGGAGTTGCTATACTTTCTTCGAATAATTTTACGTGTGAACTTTCGTGGCGAGAGAAACAAGGTCGTTTAGCTATCGCAAACCTGGATTTAGGGAATTACACCCTAAAAATCGTTTGCATATACGGCCTGAATAACACCTGTCGAAAAAATTTGGCAAGAGCAACGCCAAACAAAAACAGCTCACGAAAAGACGCCTACATAACATCTTGTGGCACCAACAACTTCGCATTGAAAAAGGGGACAGCCAAGCTTGCGTTGAGCAAGAGGAAACCCTTCGAGACCTGGAAAAAATGCTTCAGGACGATTTGAATGGTGCACGCATTCGAGCGTGCCAAGGGTGGGCTGAACATGGTGAAAAGCCATCGAAACATTTCCTCAGTCTGGAAAAAACCAAAAACGCCACATATACGCCGTAAAAGACAAAACGAACGCCATCGTCACCGACAGTGCTAAAATCCCAACCATCTGGCAGGATTTTTATAAAGACTTATTTGCATCTCAACCCCTTAATAAGGACGATCAACAGTTCTTTCTGAACCAATTGTCGCAAAAACTGACGCTTAAAGAGGCAGCTTCGTGTGAAGGGCTTGTGTCGGAAGAAGAATGTTTAACTGCCTTAAAAGGTATGAAAACCGAAAAAACTCCAGGCTTCGATGGACTACCCGTGGAATTTTACGCTAAATTCTGGAATTCTGTTGGTTCTGACCTGGTAGACGTCTTTAACACTTGCTACGATTGCGGAACACTCAGCAACACACAATGACTTGGTATAATTTCACTTTTATACAAGAAGGGAGATGTTGATCCTGACAACTGGTGTCCGATTTCTTTACTGTTTTCAACCAAGCGATTTTTGCTTGTCATTAATAAGGTAATCTCAACTGATCAGACTTATGAGATTCCCGGCCGCTTTATATAGGACAGAACATCGCTCTTATTCGTGACATCATTGAATACAGCCGAAATGAGAGAATACCTGGAATCGTCATATCTCTGGATCAAAAGAAAGCCTTCGACAGATATGAATGGCCATATCTCTATCAAGTCCTGACAAGCATGGGTTTTGGGCCAACGTTCCTCCGATGGATAAAATTGCTTTACAACAATGTATCCAGTTGTTTTAAAAAAATTAATGGATTTTTAACGGATCCATTCAATGTGTCTCGTGGCGTTCGTCAAGGGTGTCCTCTATCACCATTGCTATATGTATTTTCTGCCGAACCACTTGCTTGTGCAATTCGTAATTCCTCCAGTATTGTGGGTTTCGCATACCAGGGACTGGTCGAAAAACTGCAAAACTTTCTCAATACGCGGACGACACTACTGTTATGGTGACATCCAATTCGTCAGTTACTGCGCTCTTCTCTCTCTTTGATCGGTACGAGCGTGGTAGTGGGGCGAAGCTTGTCATGAAACTTGATCGTGCGCCGTTTCCGTGAGACACGCCATTACTCTCGAGGGTGCGAGTTTTAAGATGGAGTTGTGTCGACCGCATGGTCGAGTCTCTTTTCTGTTTCTTTGTTAATAAATTTACCTTTAACATATCAGAGTTTGTCTCATTTTACAACATGGTCGTTTGGGCCGGATAGAAAGTGAGTAGTCATGTCGAGAGAGAAAACAATCAGGATCCGTTCTGGTCATTGAGCCTTTGTCAAAAAACCATCGACAGTGTGAACGAAGTCCTTGAAGAATTTAATGAATCTGAAATCGAGAAAGAGAAATTCGAGAGCATTAAGCAAACCTTGAACGAAAAAAAGGACGTCCTGAAGATACTTGACAAAACCATATTGGAATCAACCAAGGACGAAGATATAACCAAGGAGATAATCGAAACAAGTGAAGTCAGTGAGTTAATCAATAGAATCTGTGTTAAAATAGATCATGCCTTGAGTTTTGTCAATCAACAACCTAGTCCGTTGAGTAAGCTTGGCAGTGGTGTGAGTCTGAGTTCTCATCAGGTCAACGAGAACAGCTCACCGTAAGAGCGAAACTGCCAGAACTAACACTAAGAAATTTTTCTGGTGATCCCAAACATTGGCAATCGTTTTGGGACAGCTTTCAAGCAGCAGTGCATGAAAACAACAGTGTGTCCAAGATAGATAAGTTTAATTATTTAAAACGTTTAGTTGAAGGTAAGGCGGCTTCAGCAATTGATGGGTTTGCACTTACTTCAGACAACTACGATGCTACTGTTCAATTACTTAAGGACAGATTTGCGAACCCACAGATTATAATATCCTGTCATATGGATGAACTTTTAAGATTACTTGCTGTCGAGGATGTCACTAAGACAAAGAAGATTCGTCAATTGTACAACTCTATTGAAACGCATATCAGGAGCCTGGGAAATTTGGGGATCTCATCAAGCTCATATGTAAATCTTCTTGTCCCATTAATTACTAACAAAATACCAGAAGAAATGCGTCTCATTGTTGCTAGGAAACTAGACAAAAATGACTGGGACATTGATAAACTGCTTCAAGAGTTCAGACTTGAACTTGAAGCTCAAAAAAGATGCAATTTGACCGAGAGCTCATCCAGGTCCTCAGAAAATAGTGAAAATCGAAACAAGGGCATTTGCCTTCAGTTGGAACAGAAACCCTGGTTATTAAAGCATTTGGTGATGAGTCACCAACAGCCAGATGCTGTGATCAAGTTCAAGATATAGAAGAAAATTAAATCATTATAAATGCGTACGACGTGCCCACTATTTGCAGCCCGATCAGTAATCAAGCTATTGAAGTTGCCCTTGCAAAATATCCTTACCTCAAGGACTTGTATCTGGCAGATACAGCAAGCAATTTAGGTGAAGCTCAAGTGGATATATTGATTGGTACTGATTATTATTGGTCCTTTGTCACAGGCACAACGAGACAAGGAGCTAAACCTGGTCCAGTAGCTGCTCTTACAAGAGTTGGATGGGTATTGTCTGGTCCAGTGATAACCTAGTGAGAGAAGAATCCAAGCTGTTCCATCAACTTCAGTGGCACCCATGTTTTACGAATTGACACTGAGCCAGCCCCTGTTGAAGAGAGAAATAATTCGCGACTGCATAACGAGCTATCAAGATTCTGGGATCTCGAAACCCTTGGAATATGGAAAAAGGAGCCTCCAGCTTATGCTCATTTCATCCAAGATGCGTCGTTCAATGGTGAACGATATGAAGTCAAGCTGCCCTTCAAAGAGGATCACCCATTACTCTCTGATAACTATGCGAACTCAGTCCGAAGACTAGGCTCACAGATGTCTCGATTTAAAACCAAACCGGAAATACTCGAGGAATACGACAATGTCATCCAAAATCAGATCAAATCTGGAGTTGTGGAGTCGGTCACTGAGGAGTCTGTTTCAACTGGAAGGATCCATTACCTACCCCACCCGGAAGTAATTAGAGAAGAAAAAAGGACCACAAAAATAAATCTCTGGAAATTTCGTGACCTATTGATGATGTCTGATCAATGGCATTTATCCTGTTATTGTTCCGAGTGATTCCTTCATAACAAATAGCATGAAATTACCGCTCGTGTCGACATTATGACAAGGTACTGGTTTACTATTTCTTTCTCCTTGGGTTTCATGCTAGTGTCATTTTTTGCCTCAATATTTCTACACAGTAATATCTGACACGTGTTCTTATATCAGATTACAATTATTTAGGGCAAGATGGTAAGAGAGAGTCTTCTAGGGGCGGGTACGGCGACTAACATGTCCTTTGTCCAAAAACATTCTCACCCTGGAAACTAATTGATCTCGTCTAACTAGGCAAAATTACAGAATACTATATTTCACAAAATAAGAATATTTTCCGTGGGAGATAATTTTAGTTCAAAATGGCTTAACGTTTGAAATCTATCCAAAAGCATTCCTTTACCTCATTACTCTAGAAATTTAGTGACACATCGATAGTGTTGTATGAATGGCATTTATACTGTTATTGGTCGGCGCGATTTCTTCATATCAAACACAAACAAGTTACCGTTGGTGATGACATTATGAGAAGGTACTGGTTTACCATTTCCTTCTCCTTGGTTTCATGCTCGTGTCATTTTTTGCCTGAATATTTCTACACAGTAATATTATCTGATATGTGTTGTTATATCAGATTACAATTATTTAGGGTAAAATTGTGAGAGAGACTCTTCTAGGAACGAGTACAACTACAAACTTGTCTTTCCTTCAAAAATATTCTCGCCCTGCCAAGTCTTACGGTAAGACATGAATTTTATTTGTATTTTATGAGTTTGAAAATATGAATTTTTAATAGTTCGTGCCGGTCAATGAGTATTAACATGTCTAAGCTTTTGGATAAATTTTTAAAGGTTACAATTAGATTATTTCTCTTTTCAGACAGAAAATCACCCATATCTGGATGGTCCCCAAACTACAACAACCATGTTTGATAAATTCAAGGCGGTTTCATTTTTGTTCCTTATATAATTTCCCGTCGTTGTCGAAATGGTTGAAGCGTCCTAGTTTTCTATTTAATTTATACTTTGTATGAAAGATGCATTACTACAAATTTTACTAGCTTAAATTGTATTAATTAAGCATAATTATTGTTTTCAATTTTCAGTTCAGTGATATATGGTACATTAACAAGAGACAGACTTCCTCTAGTAAGCACTAAAATCAACCTTCTTCCGGGTACAAATATCGTAGAAACTGATTGCTCTGGTCTGACTAGGCAGAATTACACAATATTATATTTTAAAAAATATAAATAGTTTCAGTGAGAGATGATTATTTCACTTCAAAATAGCTTAAAGTTTGAAATATATTCAAAAGCATTTATTTACCTCATTACTCTTGAAATTTAGTGACAGGTCGATGATGCGTTATCAATGGCATTTATAGTTTTAGTGTTCCCTTTCGGGCTCCATTGTACATGCTTAGAACCTGTTTCGACGTCCCAATGTGGCACTTATTTCTCATATCTTTTTTACTGATTACGTTGCACGTTGCCTCGCTGTCTATTTGAAATTGGAGGGGTTGTCCACCAACTTCCATCGTCGTGAAGATTTTCGATTTAAACGGCGGTTTATTATTTGCGTTGGCGACTGAGACCGTGAAATAGTATTTCTCGACTGATGAACGCCATGAATCCGCTTGTCCTCTCTGTCTTTGGATCTTTCCTATTTCTCTTTGCACTTGGAGAAGAAGTGGTTTTCTTTCCCGCACTTATTACATCTTTTGCCAAACGGAGGACATTTCTCTTTTGATCTCTCGTGTTTTCGGCCACAGTATCCACAGTTTCTTTGAAGGTGCTTGTCACTGTGGCTTCGTTTGCCTTTACGATCAGTTTACTTGGCATTCTTTGTATTTCTCAGTGAATGTATACCTTCCGGTTTAAGTTTCATCTCTTTGATCTGTGCTTCTGTCCTTTCGGCTGCTCTGCATGTATTCAACAATCTTCTAGCGTGAGATTGGACTCTTGAAGTAGTTTCTTCCTGGTTTTGACGTCTCGGATTCCACAAACTATCTTGCCTCGAATTAGCTCATCGGTCAAAGTGCTAAAATTACATGTTTTTTCCAAAGATCTAAGGGCTGTGACGTAAGCGCCGAATGACTCGTCACTTTCTTGGTTTCGATTACTGAAGCGATATCTTTTGTAGATTACTGTAGTTTTTCTTATACACTACCTTTCCATTAGCTCCAACACCTTGCTCATGTCTTGTTTATCACCATTTTCGAACCAAAGGCCATTGTAAACTTCCATAGCGTCCGCTCCTATGCACGTAATGAAGGTAGTAACGCGGTATTTGTTCTTTTCTTGTGTTAACCTTGATGCGATTACGAATGAATCCTATATTTGTTTCCATTTTTTCCAGTTCTCGAAAATGTTTCCATTCATGTTCAAACGCTGCGGAAGAGGCAAATTGCTTTCAAACCCGAACCCACTCGGTGCTGTGGCTACATTCGTTTTGCTGCTTGTCGACGTCATGTCACTAGACTTGTTTGATATCCACTGACGTAGTTTCACATTAACAAAGGTTCCCTCCTCCCACCATGTTTCACTTCGCTTTCTTCGTACTTAATGAGATCCATATAATTATTCTTCAGCTTTATTGACAAGTTACAGAGACAGACGGGTGTTGTCCTGTCTAGTTCACAACCTATACACCCCATTATGTTATTGGTTAGTTCTTCTCGTTACAACCTGCTGGCCATGGTAAGTAGTAATTTCAAGCTGATTCTTGCATAGAAATAACGCATACACCGACTAATCCGATACAAGATAAATTTTGAGAATAGGAGCTGTGAAAAAATATGAATAGCTTTTGTGGGAGCTAATCATGTTTTCTTTCAATCTCCAAAAGTGCAAAATATTTCTAAAAGGTTATATTAACATCATTACCCTAGACATTTAGTGACATGTCAATGATGTGTTATTAATGGCATTGATACCCTTGATATTATGGATGGTTACTCTGTGTTGAACGCAAAAAATTACCACAGATGTCGATATTATTTAAAGGTAAGAAATTTAGTGATATATTAAAGGTGTGTTATTAATGGCATTTATGCCCTTGATATTACACGTGGTTTCTGATGTTAACATTATTGAAAGCTATCTTTTTGTTACTTGTCTGAAAAATGATAGTACTCGAAGCTTTACGTATTCCAAAGTTCCACTAATTTTATCTCACACGCTAACAGGAATGAATTGAAACTGATAACATTTCTTATCATGGATACGAAGACTTATAAGTGGTGTAACGTAACACCAGAAAACAAGATATTGCAGGGAGGGAACATATATAAGAGATATACTGAAAGTAATCCAAGTAAACCGGACAAATGCCAACGATTCTATTGGAAATGTCAGTAAATCTTTCGGGTTTGTGGTCTAAGTCACTTAAAGCTTAATAAAGTACTTTGAAGACGACCGTGAGTCAATCAATCAAAACCTAAGAGTGGCTAAACAAAGAATTCAAGGTGTTTCTGTAATCTTACATTTAGGGTGACGATTATCATTATGAAATCCTTCAAATAAATTAACTAAAATGTTTTTAAAAAGAATACTCGATTTCTTGGCAAGGATTTCTTTTGCACATTCACTCCAAAGAATGTAAAGAAGTGCGCAAGTTAAATAAACAACCAATTTTCTAGTTTCCACTGTAAAGAACGATTACTAGTGACATTGCAAATTAGCACAAATTATCTTATATCCGTTTTCCTCCAAAGTCCCACTTCTTGTGAACATTGGTCTTTGATTGCAAAGGTGTATTTTGCTGTCTAAATTTGATTGTCACTTTTCCGGTTTTGAAACTTTTCAAATACCTACAGTACTCGTAAGTGATTTTATGATCTGGTAAAAGCATAGCTGCAGTCACAATGATTTTAGAAGTGAGGGTGAGAGTTCATTCTATCCGTCACTTTTAAACGAAAACAAAACAGATAGCCTGATGTTGCAAGTTTCATCTTAATCTTTTTTTAGAACACC
>JBAHVQ010218143.1:0-11346 GCA_036872915.1 Nanipora kamurai
GTTGTTGTGGCCTCAAATGCCTTGCTGCAGTGTATGCAAAAACGCAGTCTTTCTCCAAGTTGTAATGATTGCTCTTTTGTTAATGTTGTTTCGCACCATGCTATTGTTTATCTCCATTCACACTATTGTTTGTGTTAAGTGCTCGAATCAATTTTAGGGATTATGGAAATTTTGCTAATGAAAGTCCATGTTCAACGATAAATTGTCCATAAATGCAATGGTTTGTCAGTTCGTGCTATTGACGTTACATTCCTTGTGCACGAATGTCCAAAGGTGCTACAGATTGCACCTTGATGCTATTGAATGTTCATGCATACATTAAATGCGCTATTGAAGGTTTACTCCACTTTAATGAAGTTTAGTATGGCGTTAATGAATGTACAGTGATTTTATTGACCCAACGCTGGGCACAAATGAATGAATATTTTGCGTTAATGACTAGCAAAAGGTGTAAAAGATGAAGCCGAAGTTACGTCGAAGTTACAAGATCAGTTAGTCTCAAGCGTGAAGACTACAGTGACATCCCCCTGGGCATGAAAAGTCCTCAGCGTGATCCAGAGGCAGAACCTGTGAACAATCTCAGCCCGACGAAACTTTCGAACAGCCAAGCGTTGAGTCTACATTATGCCAACAAAATCACAAGGACGAGGTAGTTGGTCAAATAATAGATATACAGCAACAACAAGCACAGCAAGTAAAACAGCTACTTCTTCAACAAAAAGACCAAGCGATGGTCTTAACTCTACCGCAGCCTCAGGTGCCCGTGTTTTCCGGGGATCCCATCGATTACTGTAATTTTGTCAAAGCTTTTGAAAGCTTGATCGAGGCGAAAACGAACAGTGAAAGTGCCAGATTGTATTATCTAATACAATACACGTCAGGCGAGGTTCAAGAGTTGATGCGTAGTTTCCTTGCTATGAAATCAGATCACGTCTATAAGACAGCAAGGCAACTCCTGAAAACCAGATGTGGGCAGAGTTACAAGATTGCGGTCGCCTACGTTGATCGAGTTATAAGTACTACGTCCCCAATCAAAGCAGAAGACGGACCTGCCTTACAACGATATTCAGTGCTGCTTACAAGCTGTAAGAACACATTGAAAGAAATCGGATATATCAACAAAATCGAAAATTCAGATTCTTTGCAACGAATAATAGAGCATCTACCTTTCGGTCTACTTCAGAAATGGCGGGATGTCGTGGACGGTATAAGCGAAACCGAAAAAAGAGAAATTACGATCGAAGACGTTACAAGTTTCATCGAAAGAAAGGCAAGAGCAGCCAATCACCCATCTTTGGGAGGATAGTTTTCAAGAACGACAACAAAGAAAAATCAAAATCTTCCCGGCCAAAAATTTCGTCTTCCTATTTCATGCATGGTCAGGGAACACGTAATGACTCTAATCAACCGGACGATTTTAACCACCCCAACGCTTCCAAGGAGGTGACTAAGCCTTTCAAATTGCCTAAGCAGATAACTTGTCAAGTCTGCAGTGGTAATCATTGGATGTCTGGATGTGGAGTGTTCAAGCAAAAATCAGTCGCTGAGAGACTCACCTTCGTACGAATGAAAGGTTTATGTGAAAACGGTTTTCAGTCGAGCCACGTGGCCAGGAATTGCCCTGAAAGCTACTGTAAGGTTGCAGATTTCAAGATTAAGAACCATAAACATAGTACCTATCTACATCCGAAAAATGAGCAATCCTCGTCAGGTAAAGAGGAAACGAAAACAGCCGGCAAACCAACTGATAAGAAAGGTCAAGTATCTCCAGTCTCGTCCGTGATCCCTGGTAATGAAGTTAAGAACGGTGCAGTATGTAGCTCTACTGGGGCCGGAACGTTTGTCACAGGACTGGTAATAGTTCCTGTTGGAGTTAAAGCAAAGCGAAAGCATCAGCTGATTCAGACGTATGCGTTTCTAGATCCAGGATAAAACACATCGTTCTTTACGGAGCGGCTTATTAACCGACTTGAAGCCACGAAGAGAGAGACAATCTTGTCTTTGACGACAATGGATAATGAGAACGTCAAGAGTAAGAGCTCCGTGGTTAGTTTAGAAGTCAGTGACATCGGAGGAAGAAATGTGATTGATTTACCTGCCGTGTTTTCGAGAGCAAAGCTTCCAGTGGCAATTGAGGATATACTAACCCAAAATGACATAGATAGATGGCCACATCTGAGAGGAATCCAATTGCCCCGGATTCATGCTGACATTGATCTCTTGATTGGAAACGACGTCCCTAAAGCTCTTGAACCGAAAGAAGTTTGTGAAAGTGAAAATGGTGGATCGTACTCCATGAGAACCTTGCTTGGTTGGACGATCAGTTGCCCGTTGGGAAGAAATGGTAACACCACTCGAACTGTTGTCAATCGTGTACAAGCGGACATCGATTTGAATACCCAGTTCAATAAATTCTGTGAGATGGAGTTCAATGATGTGAAAACAATGATGTGCGGAACAGACAAAACAATGTCACAAGAAGACAAGAGAGCACTGAGCTTAATGGAGCAATACATCAACCTTAAGAGCGATCACTATGAGATATCCCTTCCATAGAGAAACTTCCCTCCTTACCTTCCAAACAACAAATCATTAGCTGAACGGAGATTAGCTCCCCTGAAAAAGAAACTTATCAACAACCCTGATCTCCACAACAAGTACTTGGTGTTTATGGATAATCTTTTGGAGAAAGGTTACGCTCGTAAAATGACCGAAGAGCAGTTACAAGGCATAGGAGCCTGATGCTTAGCCCATCATTCGGTGGACCATCCACATAAACCTGGCAAGGTAAGGGTAGTATTTGATTGCTCGGCCAAATTCAAAGGAACATCCCTAAAAGAGCAGCTGATGCGAGGGCCTGACTTCACGAATACGTTGGAGGGTGTTTTGACAATAATTGAAATAATGATCCAAGCCACGACCTAAATAAGCACAAATTATCTGACAGTTTCTCAATACAATATGCCAGCACTGTTTACGTCGATACAGTAAATGGTCTTTAAAAACTCGTCTTTAACTCAGCCAAATATCTTACTCGACTCAAACGGATCTGAATACTTAGTACCGAATCTACGTGGTCTAAAAATTGCAAGCCTTAATATAAATAGCTAACTAAAACATATGGATCAATTAAGAGTATGCATGTATAAGCACAAGTTGACATCCTAGCGATCAATGAAACCAAACTCGACTCAGATGTACCCCAAGACCTAATTTTCCTTGAAGGGTACACCTGGATCTCTAGAAATAGAAATAGGTTTGGCGGAGGTGTTGGTTTCTTCATAAGAAATACTATTAATTACCGCACCAGATTTGATCTAAATAACCAAAACATTGAGATGATTACTGTTGAAATAAGCAAATACAAAACTAAACCTTTCTTAATCTCGACGTGGTATCGACCCCCAAACTCTCCTAACGATTTGCTAACAAAATTTGAAAAAATTCTGCGGCTAATCGATATGCACGAAAAAGAGAGCATTATTCTCGGCGATATCAACTGTGATATCTTTGAAAATAATCGTAGGGACCGTAATACGAATGAACATAATTTCATCACAAGGTTATATCAATACAAACAATTGATTAATGAACCCACAAGAGAAACTATTCATTCGAAAACCTTCGTTGATCATTTCTATTCTAATAAAAAAGAAAATATTGTTTCAGCAGGTGTTTCTAAAATTTCAATTAGTGATCACTATCTGATATACGGTATAAGAAAATTTCCATCACTGAAAGGCGGAGAACACATTATTGAATATTGGGATTTCAAACATTTTAACGAAGATTATTTTCTTCATGATATATCATCGCTGAGTACTTTTAATGTGGAAAGTTCCCCGGATCCTAACCAAATGTGGTATGTTTAGAAAAGTAAATTTACGGAAATTATTGACAAACATGTGCCACTTAAAACCGTAAAACTGGAAAAAGACGTACACCGTGGATAAATAAGCAAATACTTTTGTCTAAGGGGTATAAGAACTTACTTAAGAAAAATGCCTCCAAAAGCAAGACGGAAAGCGATTGGCAAAACTTTAAAATTGCACGAAATTCATATAATAAACTGATTAAGCCGTCCATTTCTCAACATTATACTGCAGAGATTTATGAAAACCAAGGAAACACTAAAAATACTTGGAAAACTATTAACAATTTGATTAATAATTCCAAAAAATCTCTAAATGTTAATGAAATCTACAATAAAAACGGTCAACCAATTGATATAAATGATATACCTGGTGTTTTTAGTAATCACTTCACAGATCTTGGCTATATACTATCCCAGAATATTCCGGCATGTTCTATTCCACCAGAGAGTAATATCACCGAAGCTACACAGGAATTTGCTTTTTGCGATATAACAGAACAGGACGTCTACGGACTATTATCAACAATTTCAACTACTAAAGCGTCTGGTTTGGATAAATTGCCAGCAAATCTTATTAAATTGGCTGCTCCTTACATAACCAAATTTCTGACAGCAATCTTTAATAGGTCTATATCAACTGGCATATTTCCTTGCTCTGGGAATGTTGCTAGAGTATCTCCAATCTATAAAAATGGTGTTAAATCTAACATGGACAATTATCGGCCTATCTCGGTTATTTCGGTAATTGCTAAAATAATGGAGAAGCTTGCACACAACCAACTCTATTCCTATTTACAACAGTTAAATATTCTAACAATTGCACAACATGGCTTCAGACCTTTCCACTCTACTGTCACTGCACTGCTAGAAATGTCTAATCAATGGTATCAAAACATGGACGAAGGGCTAATGAATGGAGCTGTATTTTTAGACTTAAAAAAGGCTTTTGATACTGTTGTTCACGATATATTATTAAGCAAGTTGTATCTTTATGGAGTGAAAGGTAAAGCCCATGATTGGTCTAAATCGTATCTGTCCAACCGTACCCAATTTTGCCAAGTTAATAGTAAATTGTCTGGATCACGTACAACGATTACCGGTATTCCGCAGGGCTCAATTCTTGGTCCCCTATTGTTTCTTATCTAGATCAACGATCTTCCTAACAGTTCAAATAATGCGGATTGTGATATGTTTGCAGACGATACCCAAATAGGAGTTGCAGGTAAAGACCCGAAACTAATTATTGAAACGTTAAACAGTGATCTAACTAATATTTCAGATTGGATTGCAGCCAATAAATTAAGCTTAAACAAAAGCAAAACTGAGTATATGATCATTGGTTCCCACCAGAATCTTAAAAAATGGAAGACTGATTTTCAGATTGTAATAGGTAATACGCCTATTAAGGGAGTTAGCACCTCTAAATTACTGGGTGTGATAATCGATGAGACCTTAACCTGGCGTTCTCAAGTGGATCTTATTACCAAAAAAGTAAACAAGAGTCTTCATGTCCTCAGGCGGTTGAGGGAGTTCACGGACTTGAAGACTCTTGTAACTGCATACAAAACTTTAGTCCAACCACACTTTGACTACTGGTCACAAGTTTGGGGGAACCAAATACAAACTTTGGTAAAAAATCATTTTCATATAGAGGTGCTGTGGCTTGGAACAAACTTCCGACTAATTTAAAAAGCTTGAATTCATTTACAACCTTAAAAAGAAATTTAGTACTAAATAATTTTGTGTAAAATTTCTATCCTTATTTTTGCTTTATATAGTAAGTAAAACGTTTTTAAATATGCATGTGCACGGCCCATTGGAAGATCACTTCTCATCTTGTAAATATTTTAACTTTACTGTGAAATAGTACCGTGGGTAAATAAAGTCATTATTATTGTTTCTTCTTCTTCTTCTTCTTCTTCTTCTTATTATTATTATTATTATTATTATTCAGAGAAGAAACGAAAGCGGTGATGGCAGACGTCGAGTCCATGTTCTATCAGGTACAAGTCCCTTCAAGAGATAGTAGTCACCTAAGTTTCCTTTGGTGGCCAGGAGGCGATCTGACACGTCCGCCAGAAGAATATCGAATGTGCGTGCATCTGTTCGGAGACGTTTCGTCCCCAAGCTGTGCTAGGTTCGTGTTACAAAGAACCGCTGACGACAACGAACTTGACTTCGACGAGGAGACGATCAAGACGGTTAAACGAAATTTCTACGTTGATGACTGTTTGAAGTCAACTGAAAGTGATACGAAAGCTATCGATCTTGTACATCAACTTCGTTGCCTGCTGTCAAAGGGAGGATTCAACTTAACCAAGTGGATTTCTAACTCGCGAGAGGTTATTGAATCTATTCCTGAATATGAACGAGCGGGCTCCATAAAGGAACCCGACCTAGACCACCTCCCGGTCGAAAGAGTTCTTGGGGTACATTGGAATGTAGAGTCAGATGTCTTTGGCTTCAGGATCGTGATGAAGGTTTGACCAGCAACGAGAAAAGGTTTGCTTTCTGTCATCACTGCAGTGTATGACCCGCTACGTTTCTTTTCACCCTTTCTTCTCCAGGAAAAATCAATCGTACAGGGCCTATCTAGGAAAGGTTTGGATTGGGATGATCCGATCCCGCGAGATCTAAATCATTGGCTTGCATGGTTGGAGCAGTTAACAGCCTTAAAACAGTTTACCAAAAGGTTTGGCCCTGGGGTGTTGAGTCAACTCCATAGTTTTGCAGACGCCTCTCAACCGGGTTATGGTGCCGAATCTTACCTCCGAGTCAATAACCAGGACGGTGAAGTACATTGCGCATTTGTAATAAGCAAATCGAGGCTTGCCCCCCTAAAATAGTGACTATTCCACGATTGGTGTTGTCAGTAGCAGTCGTCGCCACGAGACTGAATGGAATTATTCAACGAGAAGTCGAGATGAAAATTGACGACACTTTCTTTTGGACGGACAGCACATGCGTGTTAAGCTATTTGGCGAATCGAGATAGGTTTCAAACGTACGTGGCAAACAGGATAGCGTCTATTCATGATGGGTCTCAACCAAGTCAATGGATGTACGTCGACACAACTTCGAATCCCGCGGAAGACGCGTCTAAAGGACAGTCTGCTGAAGCTCTTGTGAGTAACAAACGGTGGATACATGGTCCTGATTTTTTGTGGAAGAAAGAAGAAGAATGGCCAAAACAACGCGATGCTGAAGAAGTGCAAGATGATGATTTAGAAGTACGACATGTTAATACATTCGGCGTTATCAGGGTCTTATCTCTGCTCCCGCTATTCTCACGCTGCGAAAAATCCCTGATTTCGGCTGTTCACATGGATAAATAACAATTTGATTCCTCAGTAGGGGAGGGTTGAGCATGAATTATATTCTTTCGTAATTATCCTCAAAATGGCGTCCGAAGTTCGGCAAGATCACTTGCTGTTTTTATGTGGCAACGATTCTTCTTTTTCCAGAAGTTGTGCATGCGGACTACATATTTCTTGCGCTGAAGGATGCTTCAGTTCGACTTATGAGAAATATTCCTTGAATGTTTAGGGTCCACAGTTGATCCACTCAGGCGACACAAACTAGAGCAACCGCTTTTCAAAGACCGGTACATTCTTTTTAAAGTTTTTTTCTCGTTAGATTCACCATCCATATTCTTTCAGAATCTGTCTGACCCCTCCCATAACATATAATTTTTTGAGCTCCCAGATGTTGGGAGTCACGTGACCAGCCGAAACCAAGGTATTTTCGCAGCGTGAGGGTAGCGGGAGCGGAGATAAAACCCTGGGTACAAGGTTGTCGTTTGATTTCCAAATTAAAATGTCAACTCAAGTGCTAGTGCACGAGGCGAGCTATGGGGCGACGTTTAGACGACAGTTCTGATTAATGCCTGGGGTGATCGCAAGATATTGGACAAGCTTGAAGAATGCCACAGAAAATCTGATATATACACAACGATAGCAGAAGAATTGAAAAAGCAAGGGTTTTCACAAATTATTCACTACAGCCTGCATTATGATTGAATAATACCCTTTCTTGTGGTAGTAATCAGTACTGCACTCCGAGGGAGTTGCAATCGGTATGTGCGTTCCATCAATGGCACCTACGTATTGCGGAAAGTTCCACCTTGCCTGAAACCTTGACGTTGACCAGTGGGCCATTTGATATAGAGATAAAAGAACTTGAACTATTGCGATGCACGCATCATTAGTAATGAGACAGGCTGTAGACTTTCCAACGCTGAAACGCCAACCTAGCGAACGTCTTCCCCAGTTGCAAGATGCCAGATGCATATTGGGGACACATTTCTCCACAGGTATACCACTCCTCATTCTCGTAGTCCTTCTCGACAGTCTTGACTTAGCTGTGCACAAATGGACTTAAATGTGCTTTTCTGGCATGTGAAAATTCTCAACTGACGGATTATCAATCCACTGACTAACGGTTTGCCTAAAAGGACCCACTTTGGCTTGGTTCAACCCGCAACCTTCTTTCGTTGCTTAGGTTCACACAGCACATTTTTAAAACAATATTCTAAAAATCTTTTCGAATGTACCACATGATCGGTTATTTTGATTTTCCCGCGATATTTGACATCAACGCGGGATTGTTTTGCTTGGTGTGGACGTTTTCACAAAGCAATCCGGGATCGATCTCAGTGTGACTTGAGCCTGAAAAGTATCCTTATCAACTTTTTGATATATTAAGCTTTGGACATAGCAGAAGATCGGGTCTCGTCATACCAACCTGGATATTTTACGAGAAATATTATGAATTTTGAAAGAACACGGTCAGTCAGCGCGAGTCAAGAAAATGGAATTGAAGCACTGAACGTGTTAAAGAAGAAATGCAACTACATCTGCAAAAGAAGTCTGGTTAACATCTCAGGCGAACGAAAATGTATTTTGGCCTAAGACTGGTTGGGTCCAGTGAGTCAAAACCTGTGCGACAGTTTAGCTTGAGCAGAAGATTAAGACCTGAATAAAACAATGTGGACAAATCTTGAAGTGGTTGTTCACCCTGAGTGTAACGAAATTGTCGCATGGGTTAAGTTAAAAGATAGAATCCAAAAGCCTGATGAATCGTTGCTGCATTTACACGTGAATTGTTACTCTTAGCCTGCAATTATTCGGATGGAGACAGACAAGTCGGAGATCAGTTTGTGTATGGAATCTGTGACTCGGAACCCCAGAAGAAATTACAGGAGAAATGTAACGAGCTGACAAAGAACGAGGCAGTGAGAATCTGAGAAGCATACGAGTTAACTAAACAAGAAGTAAAGGAGTGCAGAGCGAAAGAAAATGTTAATGCTTTGGGAAAGGAAAGAAAGAAATTCACGATGTGTAATTTTTGTGCAAACAAGAAAGGAGACATTCTTTTGGAAATAAAAAACTTTGCCTGGCGTAGAGTAAAATATGCCGGAAATAGTGCCATCTCAAAGACCACTTCGCAGATTCAAAGGACTGTAAACGTCTGGAGAACAGAAAAAAACAAATTCGCCAAACGATCGCAAGAAAGTGTGGCAGTAAGACGTCGGCAGTACTCAGGGTAGAAAAAAGGGATGGTGAGGAACATTATTGTGAAGTTTTGGGGAAAGTCTGCGCCGTCTTCCAGGATGGAACGTATCCAAACAAAGTGTTTGCAAATTTTCTTGTGACACAGAAAAAAATTCGATTCCAGTCGATTCCGGGTCATCATGTAATATTATGTTGGCAGCTTTATACAAAGAAATAAGTGGTGATAAATACGACCAAGATTTGAACGCTGCCAACGAAGCCACACTTTGTTTGTACGACTGGGAAACTAAGATAGCAGCGATTTGTAGCCGAAAAATGTTTGTAGTAAATCCTGCAACCAGTGAACAAGTCGACGTCATAATGGATTTTAAGGTTGAAAAAAAACTGACATTACTGCGGGGTTCAAGTGATTCACAAAGTCTAAAACTTATAAAATTCATGGAAGAGAACGTTGCTATGGTAGAGGTAGACTTGCCACAAGCCGAGCACTGTATGATTACAAAAATCTACACGAAGCCCATCTTGGAGCGACGAATTTGTAAGTGGTCGACTTGTTTCACTTGCTGAGATGTAAATCTGATTAACAATCTTAGCGCGAAAATTAATTACAGGGTTTTTCCTAGAACCTTGTCGATTTCGGCACTAATCTCTAATAAAGACTGGATCGAGCAACCTATTATTTGGCTGATCATTCTCGTTCCCAAAGCCTCTTAGCTGCTGGGGCGCGATAAAAGGCTATGGGATAATCCGTACCGGAACCCTCTAGTTTTGAGGGTTTCCGGTTTCGATGTGCTTTCGTTGAAATCGGCAACGTCTGTCCAGTTACATCACTTAATAAGATAGTGGTTGGTTGTTACAATCGTGCAATAAAAGGGTTCAAAATATTAGTAGTCAAAATAGAAAATTGTGACGTACAAAACCTTGAAACGACAAAGCGTGCCTGACTTCTGCTAATTAACGCGAATGAACGAATAAATAATCAGAGTTCTAAAATTTATGGATTTCCGTAGATCCTTTTATCGCGCGCCAGCAAGAAAGGCTCTGGGGACGAGAACGTTTGCCGATCTGAAAAATGAAGCTCATTAAATATGCGGCGGCCATCTTGCTGGGACCAGGTTATGTAGTTTGTTGCAGGCAAAACAGAGTTTTCGGGCATTAGAGCAATTTCTCATTCACAAAACACTTATATCACAAGTATCACGACAATCGTAAGAAATATCAAGGCCTCTGGACTTAGAATATGGAATTTTCAGTGAAAAGCTGCACAAGAAAAGGATTTCCTTTCGAGCCAGAGTTTCCGATTGCAAATCTTCAAGTACAAAATTGGTACCTAACAAGTCGTATTGACGGCAACTGCAAGGCTTCTCTTTACCTGTAAATGGATTTAGATGAACACGTCAAAGACTTTCCATGTCTGTTTCGTCCAATTTTTTGACTTTAGTGATAATTTATTGGCGTATCAGCGTATGTTCTAAGAATTTCAGTGCAATCACAGTCCCCGACCATTATTGAACAGTATTAAAACTGAAGTAAATAATTTTGGTGAAACATAAATTTTAGTCTTGTCGTACATTATTGCCGAACGAGTTATATTATTGCTTTGAAATACTATTGAGCTGTATGGGTACTTTAGTTTGCCTGAAGGTATGTTTTCTTTTCTACACTGGATGCAAATACAAAATTTTTAAAAACAGACTCGCTTGAAAAGTCTATAAAAATTTGCTGGATATATGCTCAACAAGTTGATGCTCCAGAAATTATTTGAATTGTATTAATATTCTTCTAAACTCAGAGAAATGTATATTCAGGCCAGCTGAAGCAAAAGCAAGATGCTAACGGTCGGTAGATTTGATGAAACCCAAATGCGCTAAATGAAAGCCTACATATATATATATATATATATAGATAAATGTAGTGATAGAAACTATCGTGAAGATAGAGACTAGCGCATACAAAATCG
>JBAHVQ010218153.1:0-11345 GCA_036872915.1 Nanipora kamurai
GGGATGGGCTCGTGTGGTGCACTATTGTGGTTGCGAAGACCTGTGCGCAAATTAAGCAATCATATCCGTACTATCAGTGTTCGGTTAGATCCTTTTGCCCCGAATGAAGGAAACTACCGCTGGCTACACACAATGGCATGATTACCGTCAAACAACATGAACAAAGTCTGCACGCCAGGTCATTTTCTGCGCACTTCTAAATATTGCAAACCCACACTAGGAATTTGTTACGGACACTATGAAACCGGGAAAAAGATGACAGGATATCTATACCAACTGGTGGACATCGGAAATTGAAGTTAAACTTCAAGTTTGAATGTACGATTTAGAACATGAATTATAATTGAAAGCTGAACACAAACGCTGTTCATGCAAGAGCTTGGAGTATAGCTCACTATGTGAGTTTTGGTAGCTCAATGGTTAGAGCGTCTCACCGTCATGAGAAGGTTGGGGGGTTCGATTCCCGTCTCGGGCTCAGAAATTGTTTTTCTGAGAACATGAGCTTGACGAACGTTCCTTGGTCGTCTGATATGCTCCAAGCTCCCACATGGACAGCATTTGTGTTCAACTTTCAATGTTTCCATCGTGGCTTCCATCATATGCAGTACATATGATGAACCTGCACTAGTAATTTTGTGAAGTGGTTGAACTTCAGTGAGTACGGCACTGAATACTGCGACGATTGACTTTAAAGAAGGATAGCATGTCAAGATATGCCAGTAACATTGGGGAGTATATCTAAATCAACAAGCCTTTGGTTGTACTTGGTTTCACAGAGAAAGGGTACATTCAGTATATATTTTGATGCGCGTCTTTGCACGCGTTCCATGTGCGTGTTTTATGCGCGTGTTCCATGAGTGCATATTGGAGGAAACAAAGGCGTAGGAAGCAAGTTTTATTGGGGAAACACGCAACTTGCGGCAGGTGGACACCCAACGGTAAACCCTTGGTATTTTCGGGCTGTACGGTGGGAAAGCTAGTACCGCAATTCACTTATTACCAATAGTTACTTCGATTCCTTGTCATATTCATTTCCATGTCGACGTCATATGCTGTAGTGCACTATAAAACGATTATAAATTGACCAGTTGATCTGACGAATGCTTTGCAATAAAGTCGAAATATTATCGCTTTACTTTTATCTTGTTTTTAAGCTCATATCTTGAGTTATTGACAAGATTTTTTTTTTCGGGTTATGTTTTGTCTTATATTTTTTCAAATTTTCACCTGGCAATGGATTTTGTATATGTATATAAAAAAAAAACTCGTGACCATGCTCTCGGCAGCTACCCTCGTAGCTCAGGTGGTAGAACAGTGCAGTTTAAAACTGTACTGAAACAGGGCGAAGAAAGGAAACTAGAAGGCTTACAACAAATTCCTTGTTAACCTTACAATTAATAAGAAGGCTTACAATAAATTCTTTATAATTAAATTCTTTGATATCTGAAAGACCATATAGGAAGTATATAAGTACAATTTTTCCGCTTGAAACATGCTGAGGAAAGTTCACAGGAGTATGCAATGGCAGACATAATTTAAGTTGATTCTTACTTTAGTAACTCCAAAATTTCGGGTTGACCAAGATATTACCGTCAAACGCTAGCCACACAAATCGAGAGTAACCACGTCTTTGGAAAAAGACGCTGAACTGTTTACCGTATGAGGGACACCATCCGAAAACATACATCTTTTCGATAGTGAACTCTAAAGTTGCTAACTCAAACAGTCAAACAGCGATGATGGATAAAGAGGGATAAAAACTTCGTTGAAAGAAAGCAAGGAAAGGAAACTAGAACTCTTGTCGTAAATTCCTATTTATCTTTTTTCTTTTGTATCAGAAAAACCTTGTTGAAAGTACATGAGTAGAGTTTTTCTGTGGAAAACAGCTGAGAGGAAATAGTTGATATGAGCTTCTTTGATTCTTTATTTAGTAACTCCAAGAACAGGATTTCTAATGAAAGAAACAAAACCCTTAATAGGCGTTCTTCGTCAATTTTCCTTCAATAACTTTTTGATAAGATGGAATTCATTACGGAAGGATGTGTTGCTTAGCTTAAAAGTTGGAATGGTTATTTATGAAAAGGCTTCATCGGTTTGGTTTACTTTAAAATTTGGTTCATAAATACCCACGACATGGGAGTTTTCTTGTTGATAAGAAAACTTAACCCTTTGACAATATCTTTATTTCTTAACGGGAATCTTCCCAAACTTTGCCTTAAAGGTTGCTATAGTTTTCAGACGTACAGACTTCCCAGAAACCAATTATGTTTTACGGCAGAAACAATCTGCTCTGTTACAGTTCTGGAAATAGGGAAAATATTTAATATCACCCTACCAGCTTGAGCTCCCATCATCCATTATCCTTACCCTAGTAAATTTGGACTTACGGGCTACAACTATGACAGAATTATCTCCAAGGAAAGCATGGGGATTGAAAAACAGGCAAAACTGTGTTCAGCCACCTTAATCACTTTTATATACAACCGAACTCTGGTCTCGTGACTGCTAGAAAACAAGTTTCCCTGCTCTCATTAACGTAATAATGAGAAAGTTTTGCAATCTTCAAATCATTGTTTACACTGTGCAGGAGAGTGGCTGCATCCAAAACAATTGTTAAAGCGAAAGCGATACAAAGGTATGAGAACTGCCAGTCGACAGCTACACCTTCATCAACAGGTCATAATCAACTTCAAACTACTGCGTTCTCCCATAGTTCATCCACCAAGTCCAATTACATGCGTCGATGAATGTTAATGTATCATTGAGAGGTTTAATACATGAAATAACTTTAAACCAGCTAAGGTGCTTGTTACTTCGAAGAACTTCGTCCAAAGCTGAAATTTCAAAAGGTCAACCTGAGTTCAAATTTTTGTCAGTTCTTGAGTGTCGTTAAACTCCGCAGTCTCCACTAGCTTGTAGTATACCAGTCCCGATCAGGTCTTTATTTGTACCACTTTGTTAAGGCCTGAACTTCCGGCAATGACTATTCAATTGGATTTATGTTTTTATTTCAATGATTAGGCCGTCACAGTAAATTAACGACGCTTCCTTTTGGACTTGTTAAGAGCTTTAAGTCCAATGTCATAATATCATTGTTTGATGAGGTCGATAAATAAAAGGAAAACGAACGAAAGTAAAAGTAATTACTGGCGGGAAGCTGGTAGTATATGTTCCGTTGGATGGCTCTTTCAACAAAGCGAAACCGAAACAAATTACAGTCCTGTTGATTGAATCGGAAGTGAATGATTAAACAGACAAGAAAATGATCAAACAAACATATTAAGAGGTTGCTGTTAATTGTACGGCTGGAGTAATGAGTACTATATACGACGCCTTAGACATGCATTGCCAAAGAGTTATGTTTTTGATGCTCATATTTCGTCTTATTTCTCGTAATTTAGGACCTATTTCTCGGCCACATTCTGGCTAGAAACAAATTAGATGTCCTGCCAACAACCTCATTTCATTTTCAAATTTAGAGTTCGCTAATGAACACTCGCAATGGGACTCATCTTGTTTCAAAGGGTGTAAAATACAAGAGTATTTATCACGTGTCTTTTTCAAGAATTAAAGTCCAGGCGTTTAAACTTCAAAGCCCAATTTAAGTTGCTTTGCTTAGCTAAAAACTCAACATTACTGGTACTTTGCAAGGTGAAGTAACGAATACTATTGGTTCAATCGAAATGTTGATGTGGCAGAATTTGCAGTGAGTAAACTACTTAATCAGGATTTAGATAAAAAATTGCCCGAGAAACCAAAACATAATTAAGCCAACGCTATGTAACACTATTATCGGAACAAACTTAAACAGAGGAAATCATAACATGCTTAATGATTTTATATAATTAAAAAGTTAAGCCAGTCTCATTGAGCTAAGTTTTAACATCAAACAATAATGTGCCAATGGTTGTAAGTAAAATCAGAAGATCAACAATATAAAAATGAGATGCTTCATTGTCAGTATAAAACAGCACAAAAAGTTGTAAGTTTGGTAGACTGCCGAATTTATGATAAAGAATTCTAACGTTTCGAGCTATGGCCCTTCGTCAGAGAGTCAATCAGAAGATCTCTCGGTTAATTTAATTTCAGCCGATTATGTGCTTTGGTGTTTATTTCAATATTTGGCAAAACAAATACTGGTACAAGCATCACACATACACTTCATCTCCTGCTGTAAACACCTTGCATGCCATCCCAAAGTACATACAACGACTTCATTACTGCTGTGATAGACAATGTAAATTAAAAGTTAGAACTAAGAAGGTTAAAAAACATGTCCAGGTACGATAGATGCACGTAGACATACAGGGAAATTTTTGCAGGAGATGCCTGACAAAAAGTTTGCCGGAGTAACACTCACAATTCCCGGATCTTGGTACGAAAAAACTTTACGTAACAAACATTACGGTTTGCCCGTATTTCAGAGTAATTCAGCCGGAATACCCATTACGAAATTTGCCCCATTATGCTAATGGACATATGTACAGCATAAATGGTAGAATGATCGTACAGGTCATCAGAAAGTACCCGAACGCGTTTGAACCTCGTCTGTAGCTTGACGTCTTGGACGAGTTTCCTGTCTTCAGTATGCAATCACATGTCCCTGTTAGACATGCTCTCTCTCAAAGGCCGATTCGGGTCGGCGGACAGGAAGGTTTCCATACTAACTCGAATTAAACAGCTAGTATTGCATGTAGAACGCCCTACTAGTTACGTCCAAGCCAAAACTTTTTAACACGTCATCTGCGAGTCATATTATCGGAAACGTAAGAGATGCGTGCTCAAAATTTTTCGAGGAATTGAACAGTGGCGGGCTTAAATAGCCTAAAATCTGCGCAGGTATGCTAAATTCAGGAGTGCCTTGCCCAAATCGCTTTTAGAGTAAACGTGCTAATTGGAGAATTGATCGAGCTTGAAGGCGATGTTGCTTCGAACGATTTTTAACAATGATCTCCTAATGCAGATGAATGTCACACATCGTTATGAATCGTTTTCCCAACTTCATTTGCATCACAAATCTTGTTTAGCAACCAGTCGATGAAACATCACCTTAAAGGGCGATGTTAATTGATAAAGACAATGAGACCAGAATGCGTAAAATTCATCAATAGGGCCAGTTATGCGAAAGAAAACAAGCCGATGTTAATATAAGCCTCGAACATTCGTATAAGCAATTGACCCTAAAATTGTTCGCGACTAAAATAAGCCGCGGCTTACTTAAGTCGCTAAATACTCGTATAAATTAACTGTTCAAGGCTCATTTTAGCCGCGGCTTATCTTCTGTCGTACAAGCCGCCCTAATAGGACTTGTTGCAGAGGCCAGAGCGAATGTGTCGACTTTGGTCAGCTTTCATTGTTTGTTGTTTGTCTACACTTGCGGCAGGATTCCTCGTTGCTTGTGCGACAAATCTTTGCTACTTCGACCTTATACCATCAACGATCAAGGGCACCCGCGACGGCTGGAAGAGTTGCGTGGTGAGACGTTTTGATACTTCCAGCGTATAATGAAAGATGTGTTCAAACAACGCAATTTTCAGCTATTTTAACAAGTATAACCTGTACAAAAACCTGCGAATCCAATACAAAGAAAAGAACACGAAAAAACGCGTAAAATCATTACAAACGAAGTATACCAGCTCAACTACCAGCTGCTATACTCGTAAGCAGAGGTTTTCGTGGTAGCTAGTTGCACTAGTTACTAGTGCGATTTGCTACCAAGAAAACCTACGTATACCTCGAGGATTTTTTGGTGGTAAATCGTACTAGTTCCTAGTGGGAGTTGCTTCCAAGAAAAACTCAAACTATGAGTGCCCCACATCAATTTACGCGTCACACATTCTTGGCATTTTATTCAACCGAAATTAATTCTTCCAAACTTTGTCGATCAGTCGTCCAGAGTCAAAGCATTGCTGCATTTACCTGCTTGGATTAAAATCGTCTAAATTAACTTCGCCATCGTCTGGATGTATGTAACGTGCTTAATTAAATCATTGGCCAATCGTAGGGCTTTGTTTTTAGAGAACCCCCCTCGGCCTAGGGAGTATACTTAGACCATGTGACCAAGCTGGAAACATAACACATTGTACCAGACAATGTAAGTTCATTCCATCAAAGCCGGAAACAAGTTTACAAGCATCTCTACATCAAAACGTTGAACCATTATGGCGATGTCTAAACCACAACGATTGCATAAACCAAGATTCAAAGATTGGTTAATAGACGTTCTCGATAGAAACATGACCGATGACGCCAGGTGGGTTGACCAAGACGTAGCCGTCATACGTTGGCCGCACAAATCAAGGGGAACATGGTCTCTAGAGAGAGACGCAAAACTTTTTGCCTTATGGGCGATAACATCAGGAAAATATCACCCAAACGTCGACATCCCAAACCCCAAGTCGTGGAAGTGCAATTTCCGAATGAACCTTAACATATGCAAAAGTATAGAAGAATTGAAAAACAGGCGAGTGACGAAAGGACCAAACGCATGCCGATATTTTAAGTTTCTGGATAAAGGACATCCTTTGTCAAGCTGGTGTCAAAATAATGCAGGTAAATGTGCAGTTATACTGTATTAATATCACTATAATAATTCAATTTTACAATTAATAGTGGATTAAATAATCCCTGTATGAAAACAATTTCTTCCTTGGCGAGTTCCTCGAGAAATGCATCGTCGGTGCTCTCGATGTATTCTCAGGATTTTCATTTTCTAAAATTGCTTCGGTTTGGTGATAGCGTTAAAAGTTGTAAAAAACGCCGCATTTGAAGTCAAGGACTAAGTTTGCGCATTCTCGTATCATATTTCCAATACAAATTGTTATTTAGAATGCCGATATTAATATCCATCGAAAATAGAATTTCGTTTTCAAAACTGCAAGCGCTTTGTTAAAGGTCACTTCGCATTAATTATCATTGGCAGCGTTCACTGCCCAGGAAGGCGGGAATAACTGGTGAAGATGAAAGTGCAATTATTAGCGTTTTGTTTAACACACTCGACACGTTTATAATTGTGAGGAATAACCGTCTGCCCTTTATTAAATGAAATTATTTGGTCTCAGTTCAAGTTGATTATTTGTTTTGGTATCTTAAACTTGGAAGAAATGAGAAAGAGGAACTGTTGGATAATACTAAAAAAGGAATTACACGGCTATCCTCCGAAATACAGAAGCGTGAGACAAGTTTAAGACAAATATCCACGAATTAACTGACCAATTAAGCCCATAAGATTTGTCTTAGCACTTCATTTAGGACAACCTGAGATGGAATATCTTAAGAAAAGTTTGAGCAATAGTGGGGTTAAATTGTGGAATATTTAGTTTGGTTAACTGAGAAGTAGAGCCTTTGGACTCATTTAATATTAGGATTTCTTCCACCAGCCTGACCTTATATCTTATATCTTGAAAACTAAAGGGGTTGGGGCAGCTGCTAGAACTGAGTAGAAAAACTCGAGCGAAGTTCTTCCTTCGGAGTTCCCAGCCCTCCTGGTTATCCACAAATCGTTGAAAACTGCCAACGCAGCACTCCACATTTATGCTCTAATATCTGTGACCTGTACTGATGAAATTTTACTTGTAAAACGTTTGCACTTTTAACTGTAATAGGTCGTCTCAAATCATCAAACTTATGACATGTTTGTGGAAGTTGATCGTCCAGGTTAGTGTAGTCTTGAGAAAGACTGTTGGTGGAAGTGACTAACGCTTTGACAGCCTTAGCGGCGGTGATCTTCAGAGTCAAAAGGAGAGTAAATGTCAGGTTCGCCTGACATTTACATTGACATTTATATACTGATATTTACTCTCCTTTTGACTCTGAAGATCACCGCCGCTAAGGCTGTCGTAACGTCAGTCACTTCCACCAACAGCCTTTCTCAAGACTACACTAACCTGGATGATCAACTTCCACAAACATGTCACGATTCTCCCAGGTTCAAACCATTTACTTCATCATACTTAGTTAACCCATTAAGTGGCGTGGTAGCAAACCTGCTACTTATTAATTTTACTCTGACTAACGCCAGACGACTTTACTCGTCAAGGGAAATCTCCTGGAAACCGGCCACTTAAAAGGATATGTTTAGTATAGCCTAAGTTAGTTTAGTTTGTAATCAGTAATGACACTTGTCTTGAAAATCAGCTCGTTGTTGTGGAGAGCGCAGAAGTAAAGCTTTGTTATACTAGAGGAAAGAGCTACTCGAGCCTTGGTTTTTGTACTTCTTAATTATACGAGCAATTGGCATCATTATCTAAGACAAGTCTTATGTAATTGTGTCACTGATCCTTTGTGTCGTATAAAAGTGCCTTGTATCACCTATGTAGCGTTTTAGTGAGATTGTATAAATGCGTTGGACTTCAGCAAGATCTCAAAGAGTGAGTATCGTATGTGCGCGTTTCTCATTTCCCTCGCGTAAATGTCTTTATGGCCGCTTTTCGGCTCCTTTTGTTGAGCTTTAAGCTCATCGCAAACTAATACAAAAACTTTGCGACATTTTGATCTCGAACCGTTGTAAACTGTTTGAGTATACGGGAATATTCTTTACGCAACATCACCATCCGGCTCGTTGACTACCCCGGAAAATTTACTTGGAGATTGAACAAGCTCCTTGTTTGCGTTGTATTCTGATAGTTTGTGATGGAACCATCGACAACTCTTCGCAATATTTTGCAACGGACATAATTTTACCACGAAAAAAGTAGCCCTCAGGTTTGTTTCGAAAAAGCATTAAGGCAGCACTGCGGATGAGTTAGGCATGGGTCGAACCTTTCATAGGACGAACTTTAGTTCTTTAATCCAACGGACTACGTTCATGAGGAGATCGACTGGCTCAATTAAGTTCGACTGATGGTATTCATAACGTCCGAAAATCGTTTCTGGGTGAAACGTCGATCTTTTCATGAGTCGAACTAAATGCATAATTATGGATTAGGTAGGCGACAGTTGCAATGGCTCGGGTTTGTGTTAATCGTCTCCGCCTTCGGCTTGGCCAGATAACTAAACCTTTCGCTATCATGCTCAACCCAATCCAATAATTGTTAAACATCCGCATTGCTGTTTTTGTATTTGGAGCTCTGAGTGCCAAAATCATGACACAATGTATTAACTCCGAATCACCACGGGCTTCTCAGATTATGGCTTCAGTGTAGATTTAGAACAAGTTGGTCATATTAGACAGCCTTATCTTAGACCTATATATATATATAGTTTACTGTTTACATAACTAAGTATTGAAGTTTCTTTTAGTACAAGTGATGGAACCCAGAAATACATTTGCTAATCACGGCCGGAGAGGAAGCACAGCACCAGCAAATGCCGGAAACCCAATGTATCCGTACACAGGTACGTCAGTCTGCAATGACCTACTTCTACACTATATATTCGATACATTTTTTGGAATCAAAAGCTGTCGCTAATGAAGGACTGAATGTTTCCCGGAAGCGGCGTTAAATCACGGGGGGTTAATGGCATAGACCTAATAACTGCGCATTCTAATATGGAATCTCTCTACCATCTCTGAAAGCGATATTAAATGATATTAAAGATACATGACGATTGGAACCAATATCCACCATTTGATTTCACTTTGTTTTACCGTGTTTGGATTTACCTACTTTGCTTTTCCTTTGCTTTGCTATACATTATTTTGCATTGTGTTGCTTCGTATTCCTTTGGTATACGTTTCTTTGCTGAGCTTTGTTATGTTGTGCCTTCCTTTGCTAACTAACGTAGAGAAGCTATGGCAATCACAATTAGTTCTCTTGGTCAATCCACGATCAATCAACTGTGGCAAAAAAAGATGGCGGCTCGTACATTTTACCATGATTCTTTGCGAACCTCGGTTAAAATAAGGTCTCGAAACTTTTTGATATCTTACCAAGGATTTCGGAAACAGCTGCTACATTCTTACATATTTTAATGTCCTACAAACTTTACAATTTGATAGTTTTCCAAACATGGCGTTTTCTGTGCGCAAAAAATCATGGTAAAATGTACCAATTGCCAATATAAAGAACATAGTTGTAGCAACATATCTTTCTATGCGACAAAAAAGCTTAAATCAAAACGGAATATTTGGACCTCTTTCACCTCTCCTGTCCCTGAAAGTTTTCCGTTTTCCTGAAGTTTCATTTACGCTCTTTAGATATGGAATTGATGAACAACGAAATTTCATCACAGGTATGCAAATTGTCGTACCCGGGACAATAATTATATATATAAATACTATATATATATAAATAATACTAATATAAATAATATATAAATAAATATATAAATAATACTATATATATATATAAATACTATACTGATACTATATATATATACATATATTTATACCCTAATAATTATACCCTAGACAATAATCGATAATCAGGTTCCTACTTTGTGTACCTATGCTTACCTAACCACCCATCTACCTACGTACAGTGACAGTGCTCGTTTCTCTCACCTTTGTAACAAAGGTTCGATTACTGGCTCCGTGCAGTTTTCTGATTAAAGTTACCTTGATCACATGTCAGCAGAATGTTGTCCAGTTAGACTCCACCAAACATCGCAGATTTTCTCCGGGTACTCCGGTCTCCTCCTGTAGTAACATTGGACCCATGTCGGATGGCCCTCATTTGACCTCTAGGGATAACAGCATAGTTAGCTGATAGAGTTATCCAGTATAAACAGAGAGACCTTTACTGTTATTTTCATTCTCAATTTATTTATCAAATTATTATCTTTATCCTAGCTTAGTGAAGAGTTCAGTCTATCTTACACTGCAGTTACATCTGCAAACTCATCCACCATGGATCATTTTGATCAATCAAGCAAGCTTAGCCTTCCAATAAATAACTTTAAACCTACGGAACTATCCAGAATGGCTGATAACTTATTGGAAAACTTCGACATTAACCAATGTATGTAATAGTTTAAAATCGAAATTCGAATTTCTGGCAATATTTTTCATAAAACGCAAGTTGTAAATTTATCAGTAAACTAATACGAGTAAAAAAATATTCAAAATATCGAATAAAAAACCTCTTGTGGTTATGTCTTGTAAAGCTTCTTCTCCTGCCGACGTGTGCCTCACTTTCGAACTTTTTATTTGTCGATGCATGCAGTTGCTTTAACTCCTCTTGTCCGTACAGGTCCTCAGTGAGCTTTGGAGACTTTAGTGTTTTACTCTGGCTAACGCCAGACGATTTTACTCGTCAAGGGGAAAGTCCTCGGCCAGGAAAGAGTTAACAAGGGTTTAAAAACTATCTTCTTAACTCCTTCCTGTTGGTATAGGTCCTCAGTGACCTATGGAGACTTTAGTATTTGACTCTGGCTAACGCCAGACGATTTTACTCGTCAAGGGG
>JBAHVQ010218164.1:0-11344 GCA_036872915.1 Nanipora kamurai
CGATCCTACGGTTGAGTGCCTACTGAGATCCTGCGATTGTCTGCGATCGTGAACGATTATATGGAAACAAGCCTTTAGGTACGTTTACACACTGCGATTAATCGGACCGGTTTCTGGTTTAGGTGCATGATAATTAATAAAAAGTAGATAAATTCCACTCCACACAGCATTCTGGTCACGACTTCTTACTTTAACATGCATCTAAGGCAGAAATTGGCCTGATTAATCGCAGTGTATAAACCAGCCTTACTCTTTTGCTTCAAAGTATTATTTTCAGGTATTCTCTCTGACCACGGAGACTTCTGTTATCCTCTTAGATCTTTTGATATCCACACGCAGGCTTTGGGTGCGGTTGGAGTCTGTCAGGAGCATTTTTTACTGCTAATCCTTTCTAGATAGTTGGTTATCCAGGACACAGAATTATGAAGTTGATAAAAGCAATAAGGAGGGTTTATTTGTAGTAGGGTTTTTACAAGATTACTGTACTTTTAGGATCAACATTCGGTCATACCAGTTTCAGTTAGAAAGCAAGGATTGAGTAAATAAATCAGAGAGATTAGATATGGAGGAAATCATGGTATTTTGATGAAATATGCAAACCATATTTGTATTATTTATCACTAATTCCATGATTAGTAAGTACGAAAAAAAGAACTTGTTTTGTCGCACTGCGGTCATGTTCTAAGCTGAAGTAATAAACGTAAATTATTTACGTTTTTTGAAAGAATTTAAATAGCCAATTACTATAAGACGTTGCTAACTCCTTTCATACAGATGGAAACAAGCAAGTAAGGTAAAGTACAGCCATGGAAAAATAATACGAGTCTTATCAATCGGATCTGGTCGATCGTATCAAAATTCACATTTATCAACCTGAAATTTCATATCCATTAGCTTGACGCACATATATAGCATAACTAGTCAGCTTACCCCGACGAAATACTCCCAGAATCAAAGAAAGTAGCAGAAAATATTGATTTCACCGAACAAACTTGAAAGAAAGAGCCAGGGGAAAGCTCACGCCACTTGATCGCATGACCCATATATCTCACATTGCTCATAAGTTACTTCGTGGTGATATCGGAGTACCGGCGCTTTATTAACAAACTTTAGAGCACATTATTTGTGGATAGAGTTGTTACGTCACAAAATCGACGACCAAACTCAACCGTAAATACAGCCAGTCAAAACTCTGTCGATCACATGGTGTTTACGTAGACGCAAAAAATAAAACGACTATACCAACAAAACAATAGAAGGAAAACTGTATAAAGCTTTTTATTAAGTTGCTCAGAAGCATGTCCTCATAACTCTCACGTTTAAACACTTGAATTGATTGGTGAGATTATAATATCCTGATAATTGGAAATTAACTGAGGAGTTCACCAATAACACATCAGGGCTATTCATACCTTAAATACGTGGTTAAATAAATTATGATGATGATGAACAGGGAGACGCGCTATACTGATAAGATCTGAACTGGCGCATTTAATTTTATGTTAGAAGTGGTTTACGCAAGACGTGAATATTATTTTTGTTTTGTTTAAGTCAAGGTTTGCACATTTTATAAGGTGTGTTCTCTGCTTTTAACTGTACAATTAGCTTCCCGTGAGGCGTCACGAAGTCCTTGCCCCGCAGTATTACTGACGAGGAGGCCAAGTGTCCCCTAGTGTTTTTGGACCTGGGACTAAAATCGGATCTTTATGTCCAGACTTCTGTATTTTATGTGTGGGGAATTCACATCTACATATAAAATATATTTGTCAGCAAAGAAAAATCTTCCTTTTAAATGCAGATAACTAAAAGGTATATTCAAGGAATATTTAGCATTAACATTAATATTTGACATCAACATTTGGCATCACTGAGTGTTAATGCCAAATATTCCTGGAATATACCCTTCACCTCACCGGCATTCCCACGCCCTCGGCAACGGTCTTCGTAGCTCAGTTGGCAGAGCACTGCACTAGATTCGAAGGGTCGTGTTTCGATTCCCAGCCGGAGGCCCTAGAGTTGAAATTTTTCGCAACTGGTCCCGGTTGGGTCTCAAAATAAATCATTCTGACACTCGAAAATTTCCTTCACCAAATGCCAATTTCATATAAAAAATATGTCAAAATAGTTAGACTTTTCTTCCTCAGCCTTTTCTATCAAAAAACGTTAAGTTGATTGGGCGTATGAAGCAAGCGCTGATAGTATTTTATCACTTAGAAGGGCCAAAATGGACAAGAGAATCGAGAGCTCGGTGATTTAAGTTGTTTTTTTTTTGACTCATTCTAGAGAAAAGATCTCTTGTAACAAGAAATAAGTATATCAATCTAACTTGATTTCAATTTTATTTAAGGCTTTGAAACTCTTTCCGATTAACGGTTTCAAGTAGGATATCTCTACTTCACGAAAATAATAAAAGACGGCTCCCGCCGAGAAAACGTTAATCTCCGATAGAATTCCGTACCGTAAGGTTACAAATTTTCCCTTCAGTCCAATCAGAGGTGATATTTAAGGACATTGTGACTAGTTCAGTATTTCCTAATTAACATTCACAAGATTGAGAAACATTTACTATTCAAAGGATGACGTTAGAATGTATTTGGATCTCCGGCGCATGAGGAGAAAGCAAGTAAAATTTACTTGCAGCCCATCACCCTCATCACCATAGTAAATTACTCAAATCCTGTTCCTTCCTTTTTGTTTGCGTACGGGTTGCGAAATGTGAGAGAAATGTTTTGAATCAGTTGTCCATTTCGAACAAAAAGCAAACTTTAACTTGAGTGGCATCACCAAACATTGCAGTAACACTGCAGAGTGTTGTCTAGTTTGACTCCACAAAGCACCACAGATTTTCTCCGCTACTTCTCTTTCCTCCTACCGTAACACTGGATCCATTGAGGAGTGTCCGTCATTGAACCTTTATCGAGAACAGCTTAACTGAACGGGTTATTCAGGTAAAAACACTTTACTTTACATAAAAAAAAAACATTTTAGTTAGGCTGATATTTAAGTTCGGCCAGACCAAAGCAATCATATTGAAATCGAACTGAATAAATCCCGTGTGGTCGCTCTAAAAAATTTCAACCTGCGCTGAAAAACTGATTGATTCCTGGGAACTCCTGCTTTATCAGAACAATGAAGAGTACCTAGAAATATCCACGTTTGAATAGTTCTGATACCGTTATCAGCCCGGGCTAAAATTTCTCATTAACTACAAGATTTATCAACCCGAACTGAAAATTTTCCACGTAATTGGCCCTCGAAGGATGACGACATTGACGATTTCAGCCCGCGAAAAAAATTCCTATAAAGTTATCTAGTAATTACAAGACAGAAATTTCAAAACAGTTTACGAATTCAAATAACATTCCGAAAATTTCTAACCGAAATTTAGCCCGGCTAACCGTGCAGAAATAGTATTACTTGTTTGGTCAGATTCCAGGACTGACAGCTTATCACTTTTCCATTGACATTCAATTGGTCGATTAAAGATTCAAGAATACATATATGGTAGCTTAAGGTTAAGACAAAAGGATTAAGTTTGCCTGTACCCATAACAGCGTGGAAATAAAATTTAGGGAGATTCAATTCGAAGCCGGTGTACGATGTTCAAGTGCTTGTCACATACCAAGTCGCAACTTCGACTGCTCTTTCTTTTTTGCTTTACAATTTCATCCATAGTAGGTAAGATTTTTTAGTGTGTTGTCTCCACATCCCTAATGCTATATTAGTTCTGGTGCATAAATAAATGATGTAAGTTGATGGTTAACACAGACCAAGTAAAAGCATATACTTGCGAACATTGGGGCTTCCTCTTATGATAAGACATCGATATTTAATCTTAACAACTTGCTGAAAGCGAAAGTCCATTGCATGGCTGTTCGTTGAACTGACAAGTATATCTGGAAGAAAATGAAGTATGATGCCCATTTGCGTTAGGTAATATCGGATGTGTGTTGCGTAAGGGTGACACGTTTAGTTTGTTTAAGTAATGATTATTTTAGAAGTTATGCTTAAGATTCAGAAGCTTGAATGTATCGGTAAAAAAAATTTACCGATTCATCTAATTCGATTTCCGTCAGTTCGTATCAGTAGATACATGGTCAGGTATCATGAAGTGCCCCTTTTGACGTAAGAACTGCGGCTACGTTTTGCCTCTCAATTCATTTTTGGTGCAGGACCTGGTGCGGCTTAACTTCAGGTGAAGTTCCTGTAAATATTCAAAACACTGAAAATGCTTTTAATTTGAATTTCCTGTTTTAACAAGCTACGATTTTTAACATTTTCTTACTGTTTCTGGTATAATTTGGATTAAAAGAATCGTGAATGGAAAGAGAAACCCTTAAGCCTATCTGAACTGGTTTTGTTTTTTTTTGTCTTTTGGGGTTTGGCAATGTGGCATCTACCTTAATTAATTTAGGGGTTCATACGAAGTACAGACTTAAGCCTATGAAAAGTTCCGAGCTACTTTCAAAACACCTGGTCTGGATGTAAACTGAAAAAACTTGAGCAAGACTTTCAAAGAAATAGGGAGCAATCTGTAAAACAGCCATGACACTATCCATGATTTTCCTGAAAAAGTAGGGACCAAAGCTCACAACAGCTCACGGCTCCGCGGGCAAAATATGCTTACTCCCTCGGTCTTTTGTAGTGCGAGGAGAGTGAGGTCTCTGAGAATTTTGCAGAAACACATTATAAACAATAGATTGCTAGTTATGTGTAAGCTATGGGCTCACTAGATCATTTTTATCCCACATTTTTGTCAGGTTGGTTACGGACCTGATTGAATAAGTGATATTTAGAAATTAAAACTTGGGGATTTTGCGTGCCCCAGCTAGTGGTTGCGTGGAAATTAGACCAATTCGCGAATTATTCATTCAAAGTAAACTTGCTCCTTATTTTAAGCATTTGAATTTGGTTTACCATAGTTGTGTTCGATAGTAAGCCACACATATGGTTCATTATTCTTTTTGATTTTTCCTCTCGATTTGTTTAGCCCGTTCATTTGGCGCATTGACCAGAGGTCTTCCCTTTGACGCGTAAAAATCGTCTGGCGTTAGAGTAAAATAATAAAGTTGTCACACAACAACTGTGCGGATGAAAGGGTTAACTGGAAAAAATATATTTTCGTCCATTTAATTCCCCTGCGTCATGCGATATTTCTAGTTCTGCTTTCTGGTGAAGGAACTGGGTTTATCATAGACCAATATTTAACGTTTCTCCATATCCACTGGCCACAAGCGGGAGTTACCTATATTTAAACCTAAAAGTAACTTAAAGGACGAGCTTGGTAGTTACTAAATTCGAGTATGAATTGTTGAAGGATAAGTTTTTGTGAGATTCTTCTTGGGCATAAAAGTTTTGACGGAAGATATTTTTTGTCAGCAATTTAAAGTTACTGATGTTAAATTTCCATTATGTGATCGAACTGCATACAGTGGTAGTAATTTCGGGGTTATAATGAACGCTAAACACAAATTTTGGTACATGATGGAGCTTGGTGAATATATGACGAGCCAACCTGCAACCTTCTGATAACCGGTGAGAGCGTCTCGCCGGTCATCAAAAGGTTGCGGGTTCGATTCCCGTCTAGGACTTAGAAGTCGTTTTCCTGAGATAACGAATTTTGGGGGTGTTAGGTACTGGTGATTTCTCAGCATAACTTCCGAAAGACAATGTTTTCGAAGATTTTCCGTACCATCGGAATATCTTGGGGGATTTTTAGCTAGTTCGGACTGATCTGTCGTTGTTGAAATCTTTTTGGGATATTGAGAGTTGTAGAATCGATCTTTATGTGTTCTATGTTGGGATTTCAAAGGTGGCTGGTGATTCAAACTTTGTATTTTAGAAATCTGCGAGTCAAGTTTGAAAATGACAGGTTTGAAACCGCTTTCGGTAAAAACAATAAGTTTAAATTTGCTTCTATAAACAGATTACTTATATGACCAATTAGCTTTTGTGTGTTTCCAAGTGAAATTGTACTGTACGTAGTTATTTCAGGTTGGGATACTATGGTTTTGTTGCAAGTGAAACCACAAAGTTTATGTTTATCACCTTTTTGTTTCCCAATTTCTTTGTCAGTACAAGGTTACTTGTATAATAACTTAATACACATAATCTCCAAAATGATGTAATATTGATAATCGGAGTTGACGATGTTGCTATAGGCAACACAGACCATTTATTCCATTTCCAGTTACTTGGTATCAATGAGCAAACTGAAATGATATTTACCAAAGCCAGTCTATAGGCTATAAGTCCACTGGATGTACGCTGAACTGACAAGTACATGGTCGAAATTGGAGTTTAAATCTATACGCGTCTGGTTATCTCAAGTGTTTAGGCATTCCGTCTGTGTTAATATATTAATCACCTGATATATTTATTTTAGGAGACATTTTTGAATGACAAAATCTGACAAATATCGGGCAGTTACTGGTACTCATTGGTGCTAATATATAACCACATTCCTTGCATGGCAACTGGTATCAGATAATATTATCAGCATTCATTCTAGTATCATGCACTTTAGTTTTGCAGATGGTCTCAGAGCTTGGATAAGATTGGACATATGTAATACCTTTACTAGTTTAGTAAATAAAAGCTGGGCTTACTTATTTCCACCAAAGCCCGAGAAGAATATTTTTCTTAGCAGACCTCGTATTACTTAATGCTGAACAGAAAATTTGTTCATGTGGGAGCTTGGTAAATATCAGACGACGAGAGGACGTTCATCTAGCTCGTTCTCTCAGAAAAACGATTTCTGAGCCCTAGACGGGAGTCGAACCCGCAGCCTTCTGATGACCGGTGAGATGCTCTAACCATTGAGCTACCACGACTTAGATGGTGAGTTAGGGTGCAGGTTTGTGTTCGTTTCCCGTCTGGGGCTCAGAAATCGCTTTTCTGAGAGAACGAGCTTGACAAACGTGCACTAGTCGTCTGATATTTACCAAACTCCCACATGAACAAACTTTCTGTTCAGCATTAAGTATTTCCATCATTATTATCATATCGTGACTTCCGTTTAGGCAGTACATATGACGAAACTGCACCCTAGCTCACCATCTGAGTCATGGTAGCTCAGGGGTTAGAGCGTCTCACCGGTCATCAGGAAGTTGCAGGTTCGATTCCCGTCTAGGGCTCAGAAATCGTTTTTCTGGGAGAACGAGCTTGACGAACGTCCTCTAGTCGACAGACCTCGTATTGTTAAAACGTGTTTTCCTTTTCACAGGTACGAAATAACAATTCATTTAGTTTCGCCTTCAATTTTTAGTCCATCCAATGCAGGCCAGGTTTTTATCTAGATCCAAATTTTTTGAGGAGGAATGTTTTTTCAGTATTTGTTAATGGACTTATTATTCTACTGAAAAAAATATACGACTTATTAACGTTTGGCATGCAGCCCTAAGAAACGGCAGGCCCGTGACAGTAGCACTGCCGATATTTAATGTAATAGTTCGAATACGGGCCGAATGACCTAACCGCGATGTCCAAGTCCAAGTGTGCTTTGAAAAGGAAAGCCTTTTAAATACATGAGTGCTTTGAAATCTAAGTGAAGTCCGACGTCGAGTACTTAAAATGACTTCTCAAATATACGAATTTGCATATTTCCAAACTCCTAGTAGTTTAGAAATATTTCAAATTCCGAGGACCTTGAAATATTTACACACTACTGGTAGTTTGGAACTTCCTTCAATTTCACGACACTAGATAAATGTTAATTTCTTTGTTTTTGTTTCATGAATTATTAACGAGTTTGAGAAGTAGTATAGTAAGTCATGACCAATGTTAATGTTCATTTGAAAATCGATTTTAACTTTGACTGCAGTTGAAATTCTGAATTCGACTCACAATGGTAGACATATGAACACTTGGCGTACCTATTTTTTTGGTATCTGTTTCTGGCTAAACGCCAATTAATCGGGGAATGATCGTTTTCGGTTAGTCCACGTCAAAAGAATTTAAAGTCCTGGAGACAGGGAGTTTCCTCCAAGCCCCTGCGGGAGAACAACCCTACAGGCAACGATGTTTCAACCCCAAATGTTTCCAGGCCGGTTCATTGTTCCAGCCTTCCAAAAATTAGGTATTTTACTTTGTGTGCAGTTTCTACCGTGCATTATAAGTCAAAAGGCTAGGAAGATATCTCTTTTGGGATGGTTTTTGGGTCGTTCCTTCTAATCTTGCTGTTTCCTTTCTAGAAAACCAAAAGGGTTGGGAAACTGCCGGAACTTAGGTCTAGAAAAAGTTACGTTTCAAGCGAAGGTCTTCAGTCGGAGTTTAAATTAGGTGGTGTTTTTATAGAGAGAAAAAAAAATCATGTGACAAAAAGACGTCCTGCAGGATTGCAAAATTGATAAAAAACTAATTAATGAGATGTAAATGATGCAAAATCATTTCCTATTTTAAAATATCCATCAGCTAACCGAATATGTCCGCTCAGCTAATCCTTTTGATGCTGGGTCGTTTGGGATGTTTTTACATGTTCGTTGATTGCCCTTCTTATTTAGGAATCGTTCAAATTTTCATTTTTAAAATCCAATCCATTATCGTCAAGCAGCTTTTCATGTCGGCCATGTTCATACATAAGGAAAACTGTTCTTAGTTTCGCGATCGTTTTATGTGTAGTTGAGTGGGAATAATCCATCCTCTTGAAACGTGAGTCAATCAATGAAGAACATTTTTCTTTTTAATGGTCTCGCCAGTCTTCTTGTATCCTTGTTCTTAGTCTGGGCCCCTCGGTGCATGGAATGGTGCTTCTGGCAGTGTTTTGCGGTACGTATTGCGGTGTGACTCTTGACTATATGTTCTACATCAGCATCCATCTTGGCATCCACCTTGGGCCAGATAAAGCAAATACCCTCTCGTACCATCAAATTGTGAGCAGACAAGTTATTTCAAATTTATTCAAATCATTAATCTACTTGTAATTTTAACTTGTAATTATAGATTTATATCAGTAAGAAACTATAATCAGTAAAATACCCAATTTTAATCTTTCTTTTTCTACCTACAACAAAAATGTGAGATTGTCGCGACGATTGCATAGAATTATTAGACACAGAATGCGGGCTCCAGTCCCCTTGCCAGTAATCCGGGGTGGTCAAAGATGGGCGTCGCCATTCGCCAGTGATTTGACTTATAAATCTGCCATTTTGTCCCAAACGATCTCTCCCGAGGACTATTTTTTAAGGAATCGAAGAAACTAGATTAGCTGATTTGAACGTGGCATTCTTGGCACCTCACAGGAAAACAACACAACCAGCTTAGGCTTATTTTCGAACTACTTTTTGATAGTCGGCCAGCAGCGATAAATTCGATATCGTGAATTCATAAGAGCAAAAAAAGCTCAATTTGCCCCTGTCACGTGACCAAGCATGCATTCTACGTCTAGTAATTCTATGGTCGATTGTCGCTTGGATTGTCGTGGGGAATGGTCGCTAAAACCCAATCGAAGGTGACTCGATCAGGTCATAACACAAAATGCGCGGGAAAATTGCTGTCAGGGCTGGGGATATTTGTGGAACTTATCAGAGCGTGAGAACTGAGAAGCTCTAGACCCACAGGTCAGCTTGACCTGCTGGGTTTAGGTTCGCCATAGGCTGGCATAAAGCCTCTGAGGTTGGCAAACGAAGTTTACGAATTAGAATCGCGATTTTATAAACGGCTAAGTGGGTAACCAACAGGGAAAAAGTAGCTAATTTATTTTATCGTGGACTTATTAATCGAGAGACATTATTATGTCACGTTTTCGTCGTGAAAAAGAAGGACGTTGCATGTTTATTTACCCGTTTGCCTGTTTGTTTATTGCCACTGATACAGCTGCGCTAATGCAAATACTTAGTAAATAATTTTTTATGAAATATTTCATCTTTAGCATCCGGTACATTTGTCCTCGAAAACACTTTACTTTTCTTAACATGTTGCTTTGTTTTATAGAAAGTAAGCCATTCAGAGTGTTCAACAGGTATGCTAAGAAATGTCTCTCAATCCACAAGCCTAGTATCCTAAACCTTGAAAATTGTTCGTCTAGTCATCTACAGTTGTTCGAATGGACTAGCAGTCAAGCGCTGAATCAAGCTAGCACTTATTACTTAGACAAATGCATTCAAGTAATGGTGAATAGCCCATCACTAGCTGTTGGTGATTGTTCGTCCAATAACACGGTGCAATGGATTTGTGAAGGAAGCTTACTTCGCTCCAAATATGGAGGCTGGTATCTGTATTGGAATATTGAAAATCAAGATGTTCAGATCACAGGATCAGTAAAACGACAAGAAGGACAGTGGCTGATTTATGGTTCAGACAATAATATTTGTGAATATTTTTCTGGCGCATCTTCTACTACATCTTTGCCGTTCACTCAACCAACGACACCCCAACCAAGGGAAAGAAATCCTGGTTAAGTTACCTGTATTTACAAATATATATATATATATGTATATATATAGTTATACATATATAGTTACACATATATAAGAGTTATATATATTATATATGTATAAAAGATACAGTATATAAGAGTTATATATATATATTATATATGTATAAAAGTTATACATATATAAGTTTACCTTGTCTTGCTATTACATATGTATATACATATATAATAACTTGGGTTACTTCATAAAGATTTATTACAAATTTGTTTCGTATGGCAAGCTGAACCTGCTGCACTCGTCAGTTAGTGATACGCGATTACTACCTGACGAGTGCGACAGGCTCACCTTGCCAAACGAAACAAATTTGTAGTAAATCTTTATGAAGTAACCCAAGTTTACCTTGTCTTGCTATTGTAATTCGCTCTACTCTGGTATTGAGCACTCTCTTCGTATGATTTTAAAAAAATCTCACTGATCTATATACATATATATACATTTTATATACATTAAACTTTATATACATTAAACTTTTTAACATTTATAATCCTGGTTCCTGTTTTAGTATATATATATGCATATATAAATACTGAAATTGCAGCCAGGATTATAAATGTTAAAAAGTTTAATATGGGGTTGACTCTGGCTAGGTTAAAAACGTTTAGCGACGTTATAATGTTCAAGACGTTTCGATAAAAAATCGTCGATCTTCGTCGGCTAAAATGTTAAAAGCGATTACAGCTTATATTATATTATTATTATTATATTACAGCTTCAGTAGCACAATAAGCAATCAAAACGCTTGCTTAAGAGTACGTGATAACCCTTGTCAACACGATAAAGATCTACTGTCTTCTGTATCATTTAATACAGAATACTAATAGGGTTATAAGTATTCTGTATGTACTATTTACAAAATGAGTGGCCGTTCTGTATCGGGGTATACAGTCACGAGGCAAAGCCGAGTGTCTGTG